>BHFT01070715.1:0-17859 GCA_004320025.1 Laticauda laticaudata | reverse complement strand
TGGCAAATAAAAACTATCATAGGAAAAAAGAGATTATTCATAAACGCCTAGAAATCATCAGGTTGATTATGAGAAACGGTTCATTTAGTGACAGTTCAAAGTTATAATGGAATTGAAAAAAGTGACTTTGGATAGTTTTTCCCAGGATCATGGCAGCATCCCTGGGGTCTCCAGGTGATCAAAATCTGAATTCCTGGCATCCACTTATGATAGTTGCAGAGTTTTAGGGTCACCTGATCTCCTTTTGCATCTTCTGACAAGCAAAATCAATAAAGAAGCCAGATTCACTTAACAACCATGTTATTGAAAGGCCAAAAGGTCATAAAATAGGGCAGAACTCACTTAATGACCATCTTGCTTCGCAAGGGAAATGTTGAGCTCAGTTGTGGTCATAAACCCAATCGTGCCTTGTGCAGCCCTCTTCCAATAACTGGAAGGAGTTGCTCAGAAGCCATCAGTCAGAGAAGCTTGGACTGGGATTCCTGCTAAGAGGAGAGGTTGGGCTGGATGATCTCAGGGTGCCCTTCAAAGTTAGAAAGGCAAAATTTTATTATGCTAATCACAAACCCATAAAGACATGAACATATTTAAAAATGCATCCATCCTTTTAAAATTAGCAGTGTGGTGGGATTCAAATTCAAACCAGTGGTGGGATTCAAATTTTTTGACTACCAGTTCTGGGGGCATGGCAGGGGAAGGAGACTGTAATATCTCGAATCAGAGGTGATATTTGCCACTTCCCTGAACTTCTCAAAATTTTCGCTATCAGTTCTCCAGAACTGGTCAGAACCTGATGAATAGCACCTTTGTTTAGAACCAAAATTTATCTGTTGGGCTTCCTGCTGCTTAGAAGATCATGTCTTAAACAATCCAATTGGCCAAACTGTTGATCTTCTGAAGCACAATGTGGTTGAGAAGGTTCCCCTCCTTCTCCTTTGGGTTCCTTCTCCAAAGGAAATAAGAGCAATTGATGCTTATTGGGACCCCCNATCTTCTGCGGCCTTTGACAGAAAAGACGTGCTTGGAAAGAGAACAGTGGAAATGATGGTCTTGAAGCTCTCCTTCCACAAACAAATGAGGTTTAAAGGCAGAATCTTTTGGCATTTCTCTTGCAAGAAAACCAAAGGCCCAAAGGCTATGGACACATAAGTCTGTATTTTTCAGATTCAAACATTCCAATGGTGGTCTTGATCCAGACTTTCCCTTCAACGGGTCCTGGCAAGCGCATAAGTGTTAAATGGAAAGGAAGGATTCTGTTCTTAATGGAGACAACTTCCATGAAGTGAAAAAAGACGTTGACTTGTCTCCACTTAGAGAGGGCCTATGAATGGGGCCCAGTTATCTCTATCACTATTCCAGGAACCCATAATGGAAATCCGCCATAATTTCTGACGAAGACCCCATTGCCCTCTGCAAATGCCCGGAGGTTACCACATAAATCACATCTTCTTCCATCAATGATGGTGATGTGGGAATTGGTGGATTCCTGTATGTAGGTTCCAGAGTGATGGAGGCCACCTCACCATAATGGATTAGAGAAGAAGGATGTCAGACCTTCTATCTTGCATGACAATGTGATGGTTGGTAACTGTTTGAACTAATTTGATTGTCAGTTTTTCTTTATTTTTCTATTTTAAAGATTTATGTTATTGTTGTTGTTATTTAATTCTTAGATGGATTCCAGGGATCGGGGCAGAAATCCAGTGGCTGCAGTTTAGTGGACAACTTGGAGCTGCAAATGAGTGGATGGAGTCAAAGAAGTATATTTCCTAATTGGCTGTACCAACAATTGGGATCATATTGTTTTTTAAATATGTCTGTCTTGTAGAGCAATTATATCAAATTTTGTTTCTCTAATTTGTGAAAAATCTGTTCCTTCTTTAATAGCTGAATTAAGTCCATTCATATATCATTGTATCAGTTTTTTTCTCTTCCAATGATGATCGCTTTTATAATTAGGTTTGGAGCTCTCGGTAGATCTTGGTTCACGTTGTTCTTTAGTCTCCCAATGCCCTACTGCACCTTCTTCTTTTTCAGCCTCTATTGCTCGTCTTGGAATTCAATATTAGTAAAATCTTTTTTCTGCTCCTCCTCTCTCCTTCAAAAAATTCTGCATAAGATAAATTCCTGCTTTCTCAATTGAGTCAATTCTATGTCTCCGTGCCTTGCATGTAAACATTAACCGCTTCTGGAATTTAAGCCATCTATAATTCACCTCTTTTTTCAACAGATTTTAGTCAGACAATCGGTATGTTCTTGCTCATGCTCTCTCACTCTTCTGGGTATATGATGTTAAGACAAAATCTCCTTGCTTCTTTGTATTTCAATGTTTCTCTCTTACCACTTGTAATATTTGTTGTTTTTTAATGGTTTTTCTGTAATCTGATATGAACTTCCTCTTGTAGGTTATTTCTGCATCACATATCTGTACAAACTCGTAATACCTCATCTACTCATCCAGAGCGAAAGAGGTGGGAGATTTTGTCAGCCCCTCCAGTAGGAGGGAGGTCGAAACCCTGACATCCCTGAAGAGAGTGATTGGGCAACTCGGAAGACAACTTCACTGTAAGTCCAAACGGGAGGGCCGTATCAGCCATTCTGGGTGAGTTGAGGGTACCACTTCAGGGGTCAAAGGGAAATGCTAGCCTTGCTAGACTGCTTGGGTGGCCGCAAGGTGTGTAATCAACATGGGAGTCATGGAGAAAATGGGTTTAGCTAGACTACTTTAAAATGCCCATGTGCTTTTGCCAATTAGATGGATGCAGTGCTGGGGTTCCCTGCACCGTTTATCATGGAACCTCTGAAAAATGCTATGGAGAGCATGAGACTCTGCGCTTTTTATCGTGGCCCTGGTGGAGGCAACTGTTAATACTGGATTATCCTGGTCCGGAAATAGAACCCCAGTTTACTGAAAAAGGGGTCATTGCGCATAATGCACCAATCAGCGACTGGAGAAAGGAGGGGCGATTCAGCCGAAGCTTCAAAAGAATCCGATGAAACTAGATTCCGCAGTACCGAACCCTTGAAGGGAGGAGAAATTCCCAAGAATTATTGGGATTAAAGGAAGTATTCAGTGAAAAGGCCTCGGATGAGCTCCTCTCACCGTCAACAGCATTGTGCTATTGAATTTTTACTGAGGTGAAGCTCCGAAATCAAAGTTTATACTCAATGAACGCCAGCGAGAATTAGAGGAGCTAAGATTGTTTTATATGATAAAAATCTGGAAACGTGTTTCATCCAACCTGCTAGCCCCGGGTAGCCGGCCCAGTGTTGTTCCATGCAAAGAAAAATAGGTTTTCTCCTAAACGCTTGGTTGGTGGACTACAGATATTTGAACGCTACTTGTCCGTGGAAACGTGTAACCACCTCCTTTGATGAAGCCAGCGGCCCACCTAGCCTAGGGAAGATTCACGAAGTTGGATTTGAGAGAAGCATACTACTAAATCTCGAATTAAAGAAGGGGATGAGTGGGAAGACCGTTTTTAAACTGCCGCTATGAGTTGGCTTCCAATTCAACATTCTTCCTTTGGCCTACAAGGGGCCGCAAGGCTGGAAATTCATGGCAGAAGATCACACGTGTTTACAAATGAACAAGGGGGTTTCTGGTTTTACTTGATGACATCCTTATCTATCACGGAACGCTGGATGAACTGTGAACTGGTGCGGTCAGTTCTAACAGAAACTGTGTGCCGCTATAGTTGTATGCTAAACTAATCCAAGTGTGAATTCATCAAGAGAAAATTGAAGCTATTTGGGATATCGCCTTTCATCTGAGGGGCATAGAAATGGATCCAGAGAAGGTGCGTGACGTATGTGGATATGGGGCTCCCCACAATAAAGAAAACAACTTCAGGCTTCTTGGGATTTGCAAAATTTTACCGGCAATTACCCCGACTTTTGCTAAAACCCTCTCACACAGCACCAAACAGATGGATAAGAGGATGTAAAATGGAGAGAAAAACTTGCCCCATCCGCTGGTTAACGCGATGCTTCTGTTCTGTTACTCCTGCCGTCCGTTTTTTCATCCTCTCCTATCCATCCACGCCATCGTCTACTACATTTTCATACCGCTCAAAAAGTTTTGAGCTGCACAAAACTTTTGAGCGGAAAATGTTATCCAACGCGTCCATTCTACATACGCTACGCATACGGGGAAGCATCCGTTAGATGTCTGTCATAATCTGTTACGCGATCCGCTATAATCCGCTCGGCAATCTGCTGCGCATCGCGAATCTCGGCTGCTCCAGCGGAAAACGGAACAGGGAGAAAGCGAAACGGACGTGGAACGGACACGCGGCGTTAGTAGCAGCGGATGTAGAAAGAATGAAACGGACTGCAGCTCACAATCAAGCATTAAATGGAAAAAACGTTCGTATGGGGGACATATCTGCGGATATTTGGATGTCTGCAGGATGCCTAGATGGATGCAAAGGATTACCTAGCAGAAAACCTATATTTCGGCTATCAAAAGGGGAGGAAAATCACCTGGATCTCATTTTCAGTCCAGCAGCCCTGTGTGGGCAACCTCTTCAGCCTTCATCTTGCTCTTGCTCTTCACAGCATCAGTCATCTCCACCCTGGTCATCACACACTCCTTTTGGATAGCCGCATTGTTCTACAACAGTGGCGAAGCCTCTACAGGTCTGTTACACCTGTTCTACACGAAGAAAAGGAGGAGTCGCAAGGAAGTGTCTGGGTCCGAAGATGGATCACGAGAAGAGGCCGAGTACGGACTGTATAACAGCTGATGGTGGGAGGCTGAGGAAAGCGAAGACTCTCGTGCATTCAGAACTTCATGAGGATGCTGCCAGTCAATGTTTGAAACGAAGTTGTGGAGTGGCTGAGACCCAGGTTGACCAAGGCAACACAATTCCAGCCCAGCCTGGACTGGGGTCAAGTGGCATTGAGAGAGTAACCTGACTCAGTCTTTCAGAGAGTGAGGGGTTAGAGTTTCGTTTTTCCATCACGCTATTTTTTGCTGCGTCCTCTGTGTGCCCTCTACAATCGACTTCATCATGTATGTAGTGACTTGCAAAATATCTCATATATTTGAGCCCATGGAAGACCCAAACTATGTATGTGTCAAATATAATTATATGAATTACTAGAAGAAATAGAATAGAATAGAATAGAATAGAATAACAAAGTTGGAAGGGATCTTGGGTCTGTTCCAATCCAAGCCCCTGCTCAAACAGGAAACCCTATACCATTTCAGACAGGTGGCTATCCAGTCTTTTCTTAACAACTTCCTAGTTTTGGTACATTCACAACTTCTGGAGGCAAGTTGTTCCACTGATTAACCATTCTGTCAGGCAATTTCTTCTTAGTTCTAGATTGCTTCTCTCCTTGATTAGTTGGTCTGCTACAATGTCCTACCAGTCAATGACTACTTCAAGTTCAACTGCAACAATACAAGAGCACACAACATATGCAAACTCAATGTAAACCACACCAAACTTGATTGAAGAAAGTACGACTTCAGCAACAGAGTGGTCAATGCCTGGAATGCACTACCTGACTCTGTTGTTAATAATAAGTGTGTCATAATAATAAGTGTAATATTTGTATTTAGGATATGTATGAATAGATGTTAAAAGAATAAGACAATATTAAAGATGTATGAAAATAACTGTAATATAAAGGCAATATATATTGATGATTAATGATAAACAAAGATAATATAGACTAAGATAGGTATGAATAGATGTTAAAGTATAATACAATATTATATGTGGATGTCAATGTTGTTGAAAAAGTAATGATTTGTACTGGAAGAAAATAATAAAAATTTATTGCACAAAAGAATAGAAATATTTTATGAGTTGACACTCTTTTCAACTTATTTTCTTTGCTACTATTATTATATACAATCTGGTTTATGTTATGTTTTGTTAACATTACGTTTTTTCTTGATCTGTTTTAATGGCTGTTGTTGCTTAGTCATTAATTGATAACTAATCAAAAATAAACTGTTTTAGCTTTAAAGAAATCCAACTTAAGCCCATGTCACACTGAACCAATGGATGCAAAGAGGATGTAAAACAGACAAAAAACCTTGCCATCCGTTCAAAAACGTGATGTACTCACTGCCTCCGTTTTGCTTCCTCTCTATCCGTCCAGCTCCGTTTATTGACGTTTCATCCGCTCAAAAAGTTTTGGGCTGACCAAAAACTTTTGCGTGTAAAAATGTATTGCAGTTCGTCCGTTCTGGCCATCCCTACTACGCATCGCCTACGCATCCTCTACGCATCATTATGCATCCGCTATATCCGCTGAGTGTCCGCCTACGCATCCGCGCAACTCCATCCGCCCGGATTGCAGGGCAGAAGCGGATATGGATGCAGAAATGAATGCAGAACGGATGTAGCACGGAAACAAAGCGTTTAAAAACGGAAAAACGTTCGCAAGAGGGACTATCTCGGATATTAAGGATGTCTAGAAGGATGCTCGCGGAAAAACCTATATTGCCTATAAAAAAGGGGGAGCAACTCATCTGCATCTCACTTTCAGAAACCGAGCCAGAGGTGCAGACCTCGCAGCCTGTCATCTGGCTTTCCTTCTTCCACAGCATCCAGTCATGTCCACCTGTGGATTGAAACAAAGTCCTTTCGCAGCCCACCATCCTTCTGAACAGTGGAAGCCATTCTTGCAGGCGCTGTTGAATTCTTCTACTGTGAGAAGAAAAGGACCACCCAAAAAGAGTCGGATCCGAAGATGGTTGCCCCAGTAGAGCAGAGGACGGACTGTACACAATCTGATGGGGAGCTCAGGAACGAAGACACTTGGCGTTCCAGACTTCATGGAGGAAATGCCTCCAGCCACTTGTGACGGAAGTTGTTGCAGTGGCTGACACCCAGGTGACCCAAAGGGCAAAACACAGTTCGGCCCAGCCTGGAACCGGCTCAAGTGGCACTCACTCTGCGCACCTGGCCTCAGGGACCTCGCTACAGGGAATGCAGTAACGGCTGTGGAGTTGCCATCCAACACATCAGCATTGTGGTCAAGAGAATGGTGAGGGCCGATCATCGAAGAATACATGGAGAGAGCTCCTCCAGTGCCCTCCACTGAAGAAGGATGGAAGAAAGTTGCAGAGCAGTGTATCAGGAAGTGGAACTTCCCCACACCGTTGGAGCCATAGGTGGCAAGCACTGGGCCCTGCAAAGCTCCAGTCAAGTCAGGGTCCACTTATCAAACTACAAGGGCCTTCTGCAGCATCTCCTCTTCGCCCTGGTCGATGCTGATACACGTTCATGTTACATCGATGCTTTAGGCAACGGCTTATTTCAGATGCCCAGGTATACACGCCAAATCACCTCAAGGGAGGGCTGGAACGCAAACCTTCATCATGGGCCTTCCCGATCCAGACCCCGCTCCCAACGACACACAAGATGTGGCCCTACTTCATCGTGGGATGACACCTTCTCCCTCAGAACTACCTCAATGAAGCCCTACACCCCCAGATGCCCACCTGTGAAGAGAGGATCTCAACTAAGGCTATCAGGGGCAAGGGGGGTGGTGTGAGAGCCTTTGGCATCCTGGCCAAAAAGGTTTCCAAGTAGACTTCTCACCACATGCAGCATTTGCCCAGAGACCGTGAGGAGGAACATGGAAGCTTGCTGCAATCCTGCACAATCTCATGCGCCAACAGGATGGGGTACCGCAGTTTGTAAGAACAGCGCCGTGGACCTCCAGCAAGGCAATGGGGACATGAGCGGCTCGGGGAATGAGGCAAGGGCAAAAACCTTGATAGAACATTGAGGATGTGCAAGGCCCAACAGAGCCGTTCGTACATGAAGCGAAGAAAGCAGCGCAACCCTCTGAGACAATGGTGCAACTCCACAGCTGGAGCAAGTGGGCTGTCAATAGCTAGTGATGGTAGATGCTTAATGGATGCTCTTCAGCCGTGTCCTCATCCATCTGATGAGATTGTAGCCATGTTGTTTGGTTGGCCTACAATGAACAGTGATCGTTAATAAAGAGTGGTGTTTATTTTGAACATAGCGTGGATAATTATTACATTATTATTGATAATAAAGGCCCATAGGTGTGGCACCTGGGGGGTAGGGTGACCATACAGTCCCACTATGCTTGCCACTGGAGGTTTAATCTATTCCAACTGCTATCCTAACCCATGCCCAAGCCTATTACCCATCCCACTGCTATCTCAATAAACCCATCCACTGCTATCATAACCCATTCGCACAAGCATGCAAAAGGGTCTAAAACCTATTTTAAAAGTTTCACCAGAGACTTTATTAAAAAACAGAAATGAAGCAAGTGTGTGAATCATAAATAGACTTTATTAAAAGAAGCTATAAAAAAAATGGAGTCTCTTGGCACTCCTCTTTGTCACCTCAAGTCTCAGGGTGAAGGGTCAGGTGCTGTTGGAGGGGGGCCTGGTGCTTGGAGTGCTTTGTCATCAAGCTCCTCAGAAGCAAGAAGAGCAGAAGCCCCAGCCCGAAGAAGCGAGCCCGTGCTTGCAGAAGCTCCAGCAGAACCAGAGTAGGCCAGGGGTGCGGGATGGTAGCCCTGTTCTCTTATCAGGGCTGAGGCGATGGAGTGGCTGGAGGGTTGCTGTGCTGTCGCGCAGGTGGTTGGGGTTTGCTGGCTGGCAAGGCGAGGCTAGTTGCAGGAACCCAGATGGCGATGCGCAGACCAAGCGCCTTTCGTCTATGGGAGGCCGATGGCAGCGGCTGGTAAACAGGCTCGGCGCAGGGGCACCAAGGCTGGAGCGGCATGGCAGCGCTGGCAGGTCAGGGCAGGTGGGTGACAGCCAAGCTAACGAAGCTGTGCACAAGGCAGGAATGTGTGCCGAGCAGGACCTAGCTGCAGGGCATGCACCTAAGTTGGCAAGGCAGGCTCATGGCTGGCAGGCGACGGGTGCACTGGCTGAGGAGGCTGGCTAGCAGCGAATATGGTGTTGGAGCTTGGTTGAGGCCAGGAATGTCTTGCTGCCTGTCCGCCACGAAGCACCTGGCTGAGCAGCGTGGATGCAGACTGCTGACAGCCAAGTGGGGCGTAGGCAGTGGCCAAGGGCAAGGCAGCGGAGTGCAGCGAGACGGCGGGTGCTACTTGCAGCATGCCAGCAAGCGCAGGACGCAGCAGTGCGGAGCGCGATGCTCAGCGACATGAGAGGCAGGCTAGATGCATGTATGGCTGTCGTTGGAGACTTTCGGTGGGCGACCACTTCCGAGCTGGCTTCCGTTATATCCAGGTGCTGACGCAAATTTGCATCCCCCGCATGTGCAATTAACGGGCCCGGCATTTCCACTAGGCTTCCGCTGTGCATAATCCCGCTGTGCATCCGCTGTCATCCGCTTCATCCGTTCGGGTCCGTTATACTGCATCCGCTGTATCCGTTTCCGCATCTGCTTTCCTGAGGCCCCCGGAAGCCCTGCAGATGCGCGCATCCGCTCCTCATCGCACTTCCATCCACTGGGCGTTCCGTTCCGCGATCCGCTTTGCATCGCCCTGCATCCTCCGGTCAACGGTCCATTTATCCACTCCGGTTATGCAAATTTTTGCCCGCTTTTGAGAGCGATAACAAACGAGGGAACATTTTGCCTCCACTGCTGGTCGGTCCTTTTTGCAATCTATGGGCAGTGTGACATTGGGCTTTAGTTATGAATAAACAATATAAACAAATTTATCAAAACTAAATTGGATTTCTTTAAAGCTAATATTTTGGAATTGATGTTGATCTCTCATAATTAAGTCACAGATATTCTTCATGCTCTTTCAGAATTGTTTTTCAAATTTTTTCCGAGTCCACTGCATGATAAAAAGTCAATTGCCCTTTTATACATCGGCTTTTACCCCCAAAAGGCATCCTGTACCCAGAATTCCAACTTCTCCTCCATTTCAGATGGACCCTGTTGGTCTGTTTTGCTTCAGACACCAGAAAATGGAGATAATTTTCATGAAGACTTTGACTCCTTTTGCTTTGTCAAGAACAGGATCTGTGTGGCTCTGTCACAGCAATTCTCACAATATTAACATCTTTCTTCACACATAGAATATGAGCTGTTTGACAGAATTCTTCCTTTCAATTTAAACATTTTAGGCATTTCCAGGACCATTTGAAGGAAAGTCTGGATCACAAACACTCAATTGATCTTACTTCACTGAAAGATGGTGATACATATCAAATATATTAATTGGAATGTGGACTACCTTTTTAGAGGGAAAAAAACAACACAAAAAGGATGACTTTTAAATGTGATTTATATGTGAACCACCCCTTGGGAGACGAGTCGGTTTTCTTTTGTTTTTTTTTCATAAGGCACATCTTTTCTGTCAAAGGCCGAAAAGATGCATTGAGAAAGCACCACTGGTCACCAAAAGAAAAAGAACATGATTAAAATCAGAACTTCCACCTATTACGGAGTACCACTTTAATACTCTGCCCGATGCTTTGAATGTGCAATTCCTCCAGATCCAGGAGGAAGAAAGAAGAAGGGGAAAGAAAGGTGGGGCTTCAAGACTACATGTGTGTGGGAGGTAAGGGGACTGACAAGGATCCAGTGTTGAAGAGGGGAATAACATAGTCATGAAGTTCGTGTCTGATCATTGTGACCACATGGACGTAATGTGTTGGTTCAGGCCTTCCTTGAACCTCTCCTGGCGTTGATAGTTAAGGCGGCTCACGCTGACTTTCTTCAGTGACTCCATCCAGCCACTCTCATTCCCTCTGCTGTCCTCTTTTTTCTTTTGCCTCTCAATCGATTCCTTGCATTAATCTCTTCTCCAAGTGAGCCAGTTGTGCTATCAGAATGTCAAAAGTTTGGCCAATCTAATCGCTCAGACACAGGAGTCTCCAAAACTGACAGCTTCAATATTTTGGGAGCTGTCGATACACTCAATACATTTCCTCTTCCAGTCATGTTACGCTCAGGAATTCTGGGAGTTGAAGTCCACAAGTCTTAAACTTGCCAAGTTTAAAGACCCTTGGCTTAGACGATAATGTTCACAGAACAAGAACTATGACAGATATTGTTTGATAATAAACACTGCTAATATTTTAAAGGTATCCATTTTTAAATAGGTTTCTGTACATATGGGTTTACAATTAGCATTATAGAATTTTGCCTTCATACTTTTGAAGGAATCTTCAAGTCAGCCTAGCTCAGCCTGTCATCTTTGCAGGAATCTCAATCAAAGCTTCTCTGCCTGATGGCGACTCAGTCTTTGGATTAAGACAATCAGTGAAGAGGAGACTGAACTTCTCTGGTTCTCTGGTTCACCGCTAAAACTCTCCCTTTTTAAGGAAGCTTTTTTCCCCCTCTTATTAGTCAGAATCTCCTCTCTTGTAACTGAATTCATTTTTCCATGTCTGACACTCTGGAATAACAGTAGATCTTAGCTTCTCTGTTATGTCTTTCAGTTATTTGATGGTTTCTTTATGCTCCTTTCTGCAGCTAATAGCAATAGATTTATATATCACTTCACAGTGCTTTTACAGCCCTCTCTAAATGGTTTACAGAGTCAGCATCTTGCCCCCAACAATCTGGGTCCTCCTTTTACTGACCTCGGAAGGATGGTAGGGTGAGTCACCTTGAGCTGGTAAGCACCAAATTGCTGGAAGCCAGTGATCAGCAGAAGTAGCCTGCAGTACTGCATTCTAACTACTGTGTCATCATGGCTCCTTGACTGTATTACTGGAAACAGGTGTTCCCACACTCCTGATTTTCTGCTACAGTGGATAAAGATCACTCTTCTCCTTGTTGTCTTTCCTCAAGGTTAAAGGCAGCTCCCTTTGTCAGAGTTCCAGTGATTGCCCTAATTAAATCATGAGCCTCAAGCCAAGCTTCAAAAAAACCCTCAAAAAATTTATTAGGAGCAACATGCTTGCATTAATTTACACGAAGCCAACTCTGGCATATATTCACCTGTGAACCTGCTTCCCCCCTCCCATCCCCAGGTGTATTATAAATCAGATTCTCCAATGAAGCACATTCACGGGCCAGGTGTCATCAATCACGTTCTCCAGTGAAGGACTTTCATAGCCAGAACATCCGGTAGCCTAGCTGCAATCTTTTCAAAATAATGGTGAATTTACTTCTGGTTTTATTGCCATAGTGCTCCTTCCAGATTTCCCTCCACTCCCTTGTTTAGGCAACTTGAAAACAGGCATAGGAATGTTTTATGAGTTGACACCTTTGATCTCTTCCTTGCCTATGTTTCTGTTCCCTGAATCCTTCCCTTGTCTCACCTCTGAACTGCATCTTGCTGGATAGGACCCAATGCTGAAAACTGTCAAAACCCTTCTGAATCTTGAGCCCATCTTCCAAAATGTTAGCAATTCCCCCTAGCTTGGTGTCACCTGCAAATTTGATTATTTCCCCCCCCATCCACTCATCAAGATCATTTATGACAATGTTAAAGAGCACTGGATCCAAGACCAAATCTTGACATACCCAAATGCATGCTTCCCTCCATGTAGATATGGTGCTATTGAGGACTACCTCCTGAGCGGCCAGGAGTTCTGTATCGATTTTGTCATGTTACTGTCTACCCCACATTGTTCTATCTTACCATGAAGGTTGTGGTCTTTTTAAAATCATCCTTATCTCCTTAATTCCAGATTTTTTCTCCTTAATTCTAGGATGCTTCTCTCTTTATTGTTTCCAGAATTTATGAATATTCATAAATAATAGCATAATACATCTCAGGTTGTTTCTTGCCCTTCTGTTATCAGGCGAGAAAAATAGTCTTGCCTTTGAGAAACATTCACAAGATTCCATTCAGAGGATCCTAAGAAGTGCTATCTAAGTTTGTCTAGAAAGTTTAACTGATTCATCATTTACCGCCAAATTAATAGGTTGTTATGAAGGTTCTGTTCATTACACAGGTAATAATGTTTGTCCAAGGACTTTTTCCAATTTGGTAGACTATTAGAAAGATAGCTATTTCAGAAAAAAATATATTAAAATTTCTTTTTGTGGAGATATTAAGAAATCTTGGAAAATGCTCCTGGTATCAGTTGTTGTCCCAAGAAAATATTTCTTAAAAGGTGAAAGGATAGATTATAAAAGAAATATTGCATTTTGGTTTTTCCAGATGCTGAATAATGTACCAAGTGCCCAGACGATCAATATCCAACTGAGAACAGAGTCCAATGTATCCACAAAAAAATAACCTTCCTGTCCCATGAGAAATATCTGGGCGGCATCCTGGTCTCTTTTGCCCTATTCTTGTTCCAAATCCTAATAGGATTTGTTTTAATCCTATTCCTTAAATACCAAGAAAATTCTGTTTTCAAAGCCAACAACCGGGACCTCTCTTACATCCTTCTGGTCTCCCTCTTGCTTTGCTTCTTGTGTCCTTTACTCTTTATTGGTCAACCAAGGAAAGCCACATGCCTTCTCGGAACCAAATGGTGTTCAGCATCATCTTCTCAGTTGCTGTTTCTTCTCTCTTGGCCAAAACATCACAGTGGTTCTGGCTTTCATGGCCACAAAACAGGCAACCAAGTAAACATATGAGGAAAAGCTTAGGGAAAAGCTTGGCCAACTCCATCATCCTTTCCTGTTCTGCTGTCCAAAGTATTATCTGCTTCATCTGGCTGGGAGATTCTCCCCATTCCCATCTTTGACTTCCACTCCCAACCTGGAGTTATCATCCTGCAATGCAACGAAGGGTCCATTGTACTGTTCTGCTTCACTCTCAGTTACATGCGGCTTCCTGGCTACCATCTGCTTCATGGTGGCTTCCTGGCCAGGAATCTGCCTGGGGTTTTCAACAAAGCCAAGCTGATCACCTTCAGCATGCTGGTCTTCTGTAGTGTCTGGGTGAGTTTTGTACCCACTTACCGGAGCACAAGGGAAATTTATGGTGGCTGTAGGTCTTCTCCATCTTGGCCTCCAGTTCTGGGTTGCTGGGTTGCATCTTCATCCCCAAGTGCTATATTATCATTCTGAAACCAAATGTGATGAGGTGCTCCATTCAAAATCCAAGAAAGAAATACTTAGACTCTTTAAGTTAGAGAAAAGTTATCTTTTACTGAAAATGAAATGGTAGCAACCAAAGAATTCTGAATCTGAGAAATTAGCGCGTAAGTCGAATATACAAAGTGATGCAAGTGTTCCTACCCCCAATAGTTCAGATGGAACTTCCAATTAGAAATTGTGAATATGATCATGTGTGGCATCTTGAGGTGATGAGAGGCCTCTGTCTGTTGACCTTGGCATACTTTGATAACGGGTTGCAGTTGCACAGAGAAAAGAAAGCGAAGCGAGAAATAGAACCTAACTCTGATGTATGCTCAATGTCCTTCTTCAAAGTAGGCCACCAGAATTATGCTGCTTCACCAGGTGTAAGGTTTTCACGTATCCAAAGTGACCAGCTGCTTTAGAATCATGAGCTTGTTGTTGTATTTGACCCCTCAGCACCTGTGGCACATACAACTTGGTCCACACCCAAATCAAAACCATCTCTAACTGTACAGTCATTCGAATGAGCCAGGAACCAATCATCAAGTTTTAAGGCTTCTTTAGTTTTGCGGTTAGGTCATTCGATAAATCCCATGTTGTTATTTCTTTTGGGCTCTGGTGATCACTGGGTGGCTAGATGTTTGGCCGAAACAATTGGGCTTGACACTTCCTGACAAATACTGTTATATTGGTGTAGACTAGAGAGAGCATCCGCCATGAAATTCTTCCCCCTGGAATGTACTTCAGTGAGAAATTGAACTGCTTGAAATACTGGGCCCAGCGGACTTTTTTAGGGGACAGCTTCTGAGGTGTTTTTAAGGCTTCCAAATTTTTACGATCAGTCCATACCTCAAATGGATATTTTGCTCCTTCCAGATATGTCTCCAGGTCAGTAAGGCCCAACGAACGCACAAAAGCTTCTTTTTCCAGATGGCCCACCTTTTCTTAGTTTCAGATAGTTTACGGAGGTATACACACAAGGCTGTAAGGTCCCTTTCTCCATTGATTGTAAGTAACACCACTTCAAACGGCCACATCACTCGCATCGGCTTGGATCACGAAGGAGCCTCTTGTCGTCGGGTGCTTTAGCACTGGTTCTGAGCAAACAGTCGTTTTATGCTTTCAAAAGCTGCTGGCACTCCATGGACCACTCCAATGGCTTGCTAGGCCTTGGCTTCACCTCTCCTTTAGTTTTTAAGAGATTTGTGATGGGCATGCTATCTTAGCAAAAGCCGGGATAAGTTGCCAGTAAAAATGTGCAAATCCAAGAAGCTCTGAAGTTGTTTACGTTGGTGCGTGGGACCGACCAATACGGCACACACCTTATCTGGATTCTATGCCTCAGATGAATGCAATATCCCAAATAGTCATTTTTCTCTTGATGGAATTCACACTTGGATAGTTTAGCATACAACTTAGTGGCACACAGTTTCTGCAGAACCGACCGCACCAGTTTCACATGTTCATCCAGCATTTCCGTGAGATAAGGATGTCATCAGGTAAACCAGAACCCCCCTGTATAAATGTTCATGTAACACCTGATTGATCATCTGCATGAATCCAGCTTGGGCCCCTTGTAGGCCAAAAGGAAGAATGTTGAATTGGAAGCAAACCCATCGCGGCAGTTAAAAGCGGTCTTCCACTCATCGCCTTCCTTAATTCAAATTCGGTAGTATGCTTCTGTCAAATCCAATTTCGTGAAAATCTTCCCCTTGGCTAGGTGGGCCAGCATGTCCTTCATCAAAGAGGAGGGGTACATGTTTTCAACGGAAATAGCGTTCAAATTTCTGTAGTCCACCACCAAGCGTTGAACCATCATGGCCTGCGACCGAGTCGAATGATACTGTAGAATGGGGGTCCTTTTTCATGTGTCTTCTGTTCCTTTTCCACTGGGTCTCCAGTGGGGCTTTCTGGGTGCATCTTCTGTGGCCTTTGACAGAAAAGTTGTGCTTGGAAAGGGAACAGCGGAAATTTTCAACACCTTGAAACTTTTTTCCCACAAAGAATGGGGTTCAAAGGTAGCATCTGTTGGCCTTTTTTTTTTTTATCAGACAAGCAATGTTCCAAATACTATGGATGTATTTGAGAAGTTTGTGCTTGATTATTATATACCTTGCAAGATTTGTGAGGATCCAGACTTTCGCAACAACAACAACAACAACAATAATAATAATATAAATAATAAAATAAAAATAATAAAAATAAATGACAGTCAATGGGAAGTTAGGGTCTGCCTAATTCTTAGGCATGTGTGAATACGTGGCAATAGAAATGTCCCAAATAAATAAATACGAGGGCTATCCACAAAATAGATTATGTTTTTGTCTGTAGCAAGAAGGGTCAGAGCTAGCATGGCCATCTTTGGTCTGTGCGTCAGCCGCTTAGTCTGCATCTAGTTGTGCTAGTGGGAGATTCGTATCGTTGCCCATTATTTCACAGCAAACATTTGAAATGTGTGCTACAATTGAAAATCCTGTGAGTTGTGAGGTGCGATCAGTGATAAGGTTTTTGTTGGCAAAAAACCATAAACTGATTGAAATTTTTCGGCAACTNACGGGGACAACATCATCACTGAAGGTGGAGTGCGCCACTGGTGCATTAAGTTTAAAAATGGACAAACTAACATTCATGATGAACAGTGGAGTGGACGTCCAAGCATATTGACTGATGAACTGGTCACAAAAGTCGATGACAAGATTCGTGAAAACCGCCATTTCACAGTAACAGAACTTTCGCCTAGTTTTCCACAAATTTCACGTAGTTTGTTGCATGAAATTGTTACACAAAAGCGAGGCTACCACAAATTTTGTGCAAGATGGGTGCCAAAAAGCCTGAAAATTTTTGAAGACCACAAGATGGAATGTGCTGAAAGGTACTATTTAAGTGTCATTTCCAAGTGTATATAATATTTTTTTTTCCTACACTGTTTTTTTTTCTATCGCAAAATGTAATCTATTTTGTGGGATAGCCCTCGTACATAATTTTGCATTATAGCAGAACAGAATTTCTCTTTTGAATTTGGCCCCATTCAGAGAAACTCCTTCCTACTTATCTGATAATTGCAATTGCATGTAAAAGAGTTCTGTATTTCTCAGATATTTTGTAAGGACAGGCATCACAAAGTGAATCTGTGAGTCCTGATAGGAGATGCAGCATAGCAGCCATGAGCTGCAATTCCAGTGGCCCATTCCAGTCTCAGCTCAGGTGCTCTTTCTTTATATCGGCCCCCTGAAACTGCTCTGGGAACTCCGTTGCAGCTCTCGGAGGTTAATTCCCTTTGGACCTTTGGCATGGTTATTCGGAATAAATGGCTTGTTGCTCGAAAAGCTGCTCAAATAAACATTCTTGGGAAGAGAAGCCCCATCTTGTTGGATTTCCAGATCTTTGAGACCTTTTTTGAGTTCACTAAGTACACTAACTCATCCCCCATGATTAAAGGCCCTTCCCTGGAGAAGTCCAGATTCAGGAGGTTTTGTAAGATGGCCCCTGTTGTGTATAGAACTTGGTAGACTCCAAATACCTTAAACTGATTGGCTGAAAAGGCTGCTCTCAGATTGGTGAATGAAGAGCCATTCTGATTGGCCCGCCGGATGGCGGGAACATTTGAAGTACTGTCATTGGCCACAAGCCATGAGCAAGCCACTATAAGAAGGGCTGCCACAGCTTGGGCAAATGTTCCGTTACCAGTTGCTAAATTGTTAAATTGCAGTTCACAGCCCTGTGACCTTCCTTTCTGCACCGAAAACAGGCTGAGGGGTTGGGTCTTGCCGCTGCTCCTCCCCTCTGAGGTTTGGGGACCTCTTGAGGACATGGAGGGGAAGGCTTGCTCCACCCAGAACCTCCCCGCCATTTGCTTTGGGTTAAATCAATTTCCATTTCTTCTGCCAGCAAGTACCACATCTGCAAGTCATTTGGGTCTCTTCTAGCA
>BHFT01070714.1:0-14892 GCA_004320025.1 Laticauda laticaudata | reverse complement strand
TATTCTGCTGATTACTAACAATGTTATACAAGAATCCCAAAGTTATGGTAGTATTGGCATCAGGTGGGACATAGACTGCAGTAATCAAAACCACACTGAATTCCCGCGGAAGATATATGGGTCTACATTTAAGAGT
Organism: Laticauda laticaudata; assembly: GCA_004320025.1. Lineage (NCBI taxonomy): Eukaryota > Metazoa > Chordata > Lepidosauria > Squamata > Elapidae > Laticauda > Laticauda laticaudata. The sequence continues at coordinate 14,756 of BHFT01070714.1, read as the reverse complement.
TATTACTCCAGATCCATGGAGCAATGGCTGCCTACAGTCTTTGTATTGATACACCAGCTTTTGTTCGCATAAAGGCTTAAACCTCCCCCTTTGATCTTGCCAGAATCTCTATTCCTGTCCTGCCAGTGAGCTATGTTGCCTTCCAGCTCAATAGCTGTATCTGGAATGAGTGAATGAAGCCAAGTTTCTGTGATTAGCAAAACACAACAGTTCTTGATGAATCTGCAATCTTTGCAATCTGTAGCCTTAATTCATCCATTTTGTTAGTCAGAGATCTTGCATTGGTAAGAAATATACCTGGAATTGAAGGCTTGTATGGAAACTTACTCAGCCTAAAGAAAATCCCAGCATGGCATCCTTGCTTCCTCTTCCTGTTCTTTCTCCGCCTCTTCCTCCTTCCTACAGGGATAGTGATCCATGGCTTCCCCAGGAGCCTCGCTGCCTCCTTCGGTATGTTATGAGAATTTATAAAATCATCTGTAATAGCCTTTTCACATTTCAATCCAATTTGTAACAGGGGTTGTCGACCATAGATGCTTCTTGCCCCACAGGATTCAATCAAAGAAAGGATCCAAAACACACACAGAATCATACACACCATACATTGAAAGGAGTGGTTAGCCGCAGCATCCATGTGCGCAGCCATCTTGAAAGCCATTTATATCTTTCATCCAGTGCTGCACTGACATTTCTGACTTCTGAGTCATGGAGAAAGCAAAAGAATTGTCAAAGGATCAGCAGGAAAAGATAGTTGAACTGTATAAAACAGGAAAGGAATACAAAAAGATATCCAAGGAATTGAGAATGCCAATCAGCAGTGTTCAAACACTAATCAAGTGGAAAATGACGGGTTCTGTTGAAACCAAACCACAGTCAGGTAAACCAACTAAAATTTCAGCCACAACTGCCAGGAAAATTGTTCGAGATACAAAGAAAAACTCACAAATAACTTCAGGTGAAATACAGCACTCTCTCAAAACATGTGGTGTGGCTGTTTCAAGATGCACAATAAGGAGGCACTGGAAGAAAGATGGGCTGCATGGTCGAGTTGCCAGAAGGAAGCCATTACTACACAAATTCCACAAAGTATCCCACTTACAATATGCCAAACAGCACAGAGAAAAGCCTCAAACCTTCTGGCACAGTCATTTGGAGTGATGAGACCAAAATTGAGCTTTTCGGCCACAACCATAAATGCTACATTTGGAGAGGAGTCAACAAGGCTTATGATGAAAAGTACACCATTCCTACTGTGAAACACGGAGGTGGATTGCTGATGTTTTGGGGATGTGTGAGCTACAAAGGCACAGTAAAGTTGGTCAGAATTGATGGCAAGATGAATTCAGTATGTTATCAAAAGATACGAGAGGAAAATTTGCATTCATCAGCCCAGAAGCTGTGCATGGGACATACTTGAACATTCCAACATGACAATGATCCTCAACACAAGGCCAAGTCGACCTGTCATTGGCTGAAGCAGAATAAAGTGAAGGTTCTGGAGTGGGACGACCACTGTCTAATTCTCCTAAATTTAACCTATATCTCAATGTTAACTTTCTCTCCAATCGGATCTCAGTTTTAAGAGCTGAAAAGGCTTAAGTCTAAATAAATAAGTCTAAACATCAGCTTAAGTCTAATAAATCACCAGGCAATGATTTTAATCACTGCTGAAATATTATGGAACAATTTGGAATGGTGGACCTCAGTTCTTGCTTTCATTTACTTAGATTGATCACACTGCAGAAATCCTAGAGAACTGGGCCTAGCATCATAGTGCCCATTTACAAAAATCTTGCCAGCTAATTACAGGGAGTCCTCAATTTACAATCATAATTAAGACTGCAATCTTTGGTCACTAAGTGAAGTTGAGGCTGTAATGTTGTTATTTCATCACTAAAAAGAGTCGAAAACCAATGCTAACCAATGTTATTATTTTATTACTAAAAAGAGTCAAAAACAAATGCACAGCATTTGAAAAAGCACTTTTTGCTTGCTTTTTCAACAGCAGCTGTGCCACGCAAAGCAGCTGAGGTTGAAAAAACAGGAAATAAAGGATAGGTAAGAGCCTGGGCAGGCGGGTGGGCCAAAACAGCAGCAGACAGAGAACCATTCTATGTCTGCTGTTCTTCAGAGGTACCGGTTCTACAGAGCCGGATAGAACCGGTAGAATTTCACCCCTGCTTTATTTTCCTTTTTCTACTTTGCCCTACACTTCTTTTTTTCCCTTCCCTATTTTCCACTATTTTTATTTTCATTTGATTTTATATTCTGATAAGTTTAATAAAATTATTTTTTAAAAACATTCATTCTTCTTTCCAAGTTACAGTTGTAGATGGCCCCATAAAAACGAGGTTTCTCTAGGCACTTTATGGCTTGCCTCCCATAACCACCAGAGATTAGAACAGGGGTAGCAGCAATAAAATTCATAGTAAATTATAAAGACCAAACTAACGACACCATAACAATCAGTCTCAGAACTGATAATGAAGATACCAAATTGGTAGATAGCTTTTAGGATCAACCATCAAGTACAAATGAATAAACAGTGAAGAAATACATTGCAGACTGCCATTTGGTAGCTATGAAAACTTTAGAAAGATATTCAGATGCCTTGATATCAACAAAGATGACCAGTGCAAGCAATGGTATTCCCTGTGACATTTTATGGTTAGTGAAAGCAGAATAAAAAGAATAGCAATTATTTTGAACGTTGGTGTTGGAGAAAACTGAGAATACTTGGACAGCCAAAAACACAAACAACACTGTTTTGGATCTTACCTTTCTTATGTTGGTCCCCACATAGCTCTTGGGCTCCTCTTTAAACTGAGATGATCTGGAACAATACAAACATATAAAGGTATTAAATACAGCGAATAAAAAAAGTTCTCTGCTTTTTAAAGCTAATTTTATTAAAGTTTACTTTAATAAAATAAATACTAATGTAAACTAAACAGAATAAAAACTAGAAGGTGCAGAGAAGAAAAAAATAATAAAATAGAAAAGAAAGAAAAAATACAGTAAAAAAAATAAGGTAATAACTTCCTCATTCATCACAAGTACTGTATAAACAATTTTATTAACTTATCACCTTCTCTTAAAATACAACAAATGACCTCTTCTTCTCATATCCATCCATAAAACAAATCCATAAAAGACATCATTTCACTCTTGATGTTAGCAGAAGCTCATAAGGTTCATTACCATAGACAGCAACAAATCTATTTTAATCTTGATCATTTATTTCTGACAATCTTGACAGTTAAGGCTCTTCATGAACAACTGCCGGAATCCTGAGAAATATCACAGAACTTGATTTTATTTTTATTTCTTCTTTGTCCTTTCTTACAAAATTCTTCAAAACTTCAACAAGCCTCTTTTATAAATCCAATATAGGAAAATTATTCAGGTTACTCTCTTGGTTTGTTTGTCCAGTGTAATAAGACATTCTTGTAGCCCATCATTTTTAAATCCACTTTTAAATTAGGCTCAATTATGTCAGCAATTGTCTATCTATAGAGGCAGATACTCTTAAAATTTACTTCTATTGTTTAAAAATATTCTTCAATATGTCTGAAATGGCATATCTGGATGACCTTGAGGACATGGGAAAGCGATGCTTCCTAGGGAACAATCAGAACAAGAGAAGGGAGAGTCCTCACTGCTTAACAGTCAGAGAAATAAATTTAAGAAAGACCCACCCTCAGATTGTCAAAAATGGCAACAAGAAGTCTGTACCTTCAGATTATAGGTTCTGTTAATGTAGTCTACAATATAGATCTAGTTCAACTAGTCGTATTTCCTGTCTCGTTTACCTAGGTCTGACAATATCCAATGTTAAAATATTCTGTACATTTCAACTTGTAATCTTTTGATTCTTCTATTCCCTCTGGTATCCAATTTTTAAAGTCTTTGGGTTTAAAAAAAAACCAAAAAAACGAAGAATTCAAAGCAAAAGCATTTTCCCATTGGAATGATTTTTTTATAATTAATTCCAAAAAAATTATTTCAAATTCATCTGGACCTTCAATCCTTTGGTAACCTTCTATCAGATCTGTGTTATCTGCCATTCTTCAATGGAAGAAGAAAGGGGGGGGGGTACAAGTAATCCTTTTTGATGTAACCTGAATATCTTAATTCTTGTATTGAATCTGTACACTTGCATATGGGGACTGGAGCCCAGATGCCTGGAACCTTGTCACCTCTTGGAAAGAGAAGAGAAGGGATCATAAAAATTCCAGCTCTGAAAGAAACTTCGTGAGAAGCTTTTCTAGATACATTCCTAGAAAATTGGGGGAATTAACATGTTGTTCCTTTGTTTGACTAAATCCACATCAGAATTAGGGGAGGGGTTCTAAATCCCTTAATCTACACTGTATGCCTGGAGGCATTTTAGATCCTGCTTTGGCTAGTACCTGGATCACTTCCTTTCAATAAAGAATTCCTTTTGAAGTAGCGAGCTTTCAGAAGTTCATTCTTATCGGTTGAAGAGGAAAGAGTCTGGTCATTACATAAAGCAGGATCTGCAATAGAGGTCAACCCGGAGAGGATTTTTTAAAAAAAGAACTTCACTCTACCGAGGGGACCCTGCAAAAATGTCTGAACATAGCAAGGAGCAAGTGGAACCCGAATACTGGGGAGAAACTTTGACAACTACCCAGCCAGACACTGACTTTGTGTACCCATCAAAGACATTGAAGAAGCCTGCGAAAATTCCACAAAGCCCCGATGGTCTATAGGCGTAGGAAAGAGAGACAGCTGGGATGGGAGAACTAAGAGAGTAACCCTCACCTGTGGTAACCATAAACCCAGGTGGAAAATGGAGCTGGAGGCCCTATTGGATCAGGAAGAATGGGGCGAGGAGCCACTTGCAGATGAAACGATACATAAATCACCTCATGAGGGAAGCCCTGGAGGGCCTCAATGTGCAGGGTGAACCAGGTCTCCAAAGAAGGAGAGTGAGTGAACTGGAAATTGAGAGAATCCGAGCCATCACCCCTGATCCAGTAGAGAATGATCCAGCAATGGAACAAGCCAGTTGACCAGCAGCCATGCTAGATACCCGACCCCTTGCCGCTCTAGAGCAGGGGATTAACCCTGGCCAACCCAGAGACATACAACTGCAGAGAAAGGTCCCACCCTTGGGGATAAAATTCGATGGGGACCCCAGAAATTGGGATTCTTCCTGGTGCAAGTCCTCACCTACATGCAAGAATATGGGTGGAATTTCCCAACCTAGGGGGCCCGAGTGCGAGTCGTCACCCTGGCCCTAGAAGGGGTAGCCGGCAGATGGATGGTAACCCTCCACAATGTTTAACACCCCAGAGCTGAGGAACCTCAATCAATTTATGACAGCCCTACGCCACCACTTCAAATACCTCCTCGCTGATCAAAAAGCCCATGACTGGCATTAGAGTCGTAAAGCAATGCCGTTGCCCAATAACTAAGTACACTGACGAATTTCTTGACCTGGCCTGGCCAGCCAAATCAACTGGCCAGAAGATATCTTAGTCTGTTGGTTGGAAGATGGACTCAACAACGACCAGTAAACTGCCTGCCTGGCCTGTGGGGCCCCAAACCTCCTGCATGAATTCTACCTGATGGCAGAGGAGGCGGAGATAAAAATGGTCCATAGCGGCAGAGTTTGGAGAAGCTCCCCACCCAGGGAAAGCGGGAGTTTTTCAAACCCCAAACCACCATGATTCCAAGACTATCTGACTGTTTTAGGTGTGGAAAAGAGGGGCACCGTGCAGCAGGATGCCATTCAAAACCCCCCACCAGAAAGCCAGACCACCCATCAGGGGGAAATCTGGAAAATCCAACCCTCGAGGAAAAGAAACTGCTCTGAGAAGCCGAGAAGCTGTGAAATTCCAGTCCCCGCCAAACCCAGAGGAAGAATCCCCAATGCCCTGAGGAGACCTGAGCCATTTTGAAAGTGATCCGGGAGATGATCCACTGGTAAGCGACCCAATTGAACCACACACTCTACCCCTAAGACTGTTTATTCCCAGCCGAGGGAAGGAGGAGGAAGTAGCAGCATTATTGGATTCAGGATGCACCCAGTGCCTTATCAACCTCACCTGAGCAGGGAAATTGGGAATCCCATTGCTTTCTGCCAATTAAATGGAACTATAGCGAGGGGGAGCCAGCCAGTTTTGCCACAAAACTGTTGAAAATAGAACTGGGGAACCATAGTGAGATGCTCACATTCATTGTAGCACCAGGAATGGATGGGCTACTAGTCCTAGGATTCACATGGTTACAGAAATGGAATCCAAAAATAAACTGGAACAGAAGAACCATACATTTCCAGAAACATGTAGCATTTGCAAACAACCCAGAGGAAAGGAAAAGAATAGATAACAGAGAACCAGCTATGGCTGGTCAGCTAGCTGAACCCATTAACATCCCCAATGAGTACCAGGATTTAGCCCAAGTTTTTAGCGAGGAGGCTTCTGATGAATTTCCACCCCACAGAGTGCGCCATTGAAATCCTACCAGGGGCTAAACTTCCAAAACCAAAAATGTACTGCAGGGATTTCATCAAACCTACCTAACCAAAAATAGCAGCCCCAGTATTATTCTGCAATAAGAAAGATGGCTCTTTGCGTCTATGTGTGAATTACAAAAATCTAAATGCCATCAGTGTGGAGAATATGTACCCACTCTCCCCCTCATGAAGGACATGCTATCCCACCTCTCTAAAGGAAATATTTTTTCAAAGTTAGATCTACGAGACGCATACTACCGCATCAGAATAAGGGAGGGGGGTGAGTGGAAGTCGGTTTTTAACACCCCACTGGGATGCTACCAATTTAAAATGTTCCCTTTCGGGAGCACCTGCCATGTTTATGCAACTAATTAATGAGACTCTCCATAATTTTTTGTACAAAGGGGTTCTAGTTTATCTCGATGAAGATGGTGTCAGGTTTGAAGGCTAATAAATAAATAAACCTAATGGCATGGTTAAAAGAATGGTATATGTTCAACCTAAAAAGAAAGCTAAAGGGAAAAAGGGTATGACAAGAACAAATGGGTGTGAGCTCTGCAGAGGGATCTCCAAATTTGAAATAAGGAAAAAAAATTGTCCATGTGGGCTAGTGGGGATTACTTTACCTGGAGTCATAAATGCTGTATTACTCGAGATTTTCAAACAAAAGTTGGACAGGGGAATCTGTGGCTGAAATAAAGTTGCTGATGTTGCTGAATTATGGCTACAGACAGATGTCTGCAATAGCCTGAGGATTTCTGCCCTGGGCAGGAAATTTGACCACAAGGCCTCCAAAGCCACTTCAATCTAATGCTTCCATGAATTTTTTTTTTTTGGGGGGGGGGGGGTNTTTTTTTTTTTTGGGGGGGGGGGAGTGGTAACAGAGAATTTTGACAACAGAAAATTGGGCTCCCTTTCATTGGTTTTGTTCATCTCGATATAAAAACAGAAAATTCACTGAGCTACAACTCATCGTTGGACATGACAGTTGATACTGAATCAATCTAGTTGCAGCCATAATTCAATAACATCAGCAGCTTTGTTTCAGCCACAGATTCCCCTTCTACAGTTTATTTATCTCCATTGCAGATATGTTTAATGGGATTCTAGTCTCATTTCTTCAGTTCATGCTGGGTAGGCTACCTGTAACTGCTTCTTGAACTATAGTGCTCAGAAGTGGGGTTAATAGCTTATCACTAGAGCAGAGACAGGGATGGCAAGCTAGATGCTATTAAAGTTTTCCAACTCTGCAGGCTGTTTGGACTTCCAGCAGTAATGCCAGTTTTCAGTTTTTAGATCACTGCTGCATTCTAAGATTACAATAATTTATTTAATATATTTAAAAGACTAAAATTTGTCATACAAGTTATGAACAGTCAGAGAAAATAATGACAGAATTTGCTTTCCAAATGCCTCTAAAATACAGATGATTTATGGAGATTTAGTCAGGTCAAAGGCTGTTGAATCTCAGTCAGATCAAACTGAGATTGATCTCAGTCAGATAAAGAGTTCACTAGGAGACTCACACAATAAGAACACATCTCTTTCATGCTCTTTGATGAGTTTCTTGTTTTCCTAGAGATAGTAAGACTGAAAATTTAGGGTAGTCTTTAGTTACTGAAGCCATTATTTTTCATTAGTTTATGTTATTCCTATTATGTGATAATATTCCTCAGTTTCATATGTTATTTTCTTCTTCCTTATTGCCAGTGAAGAAGATACATACTGATGAAAGAACAAGCTTTGCAAAGACCTGGCAATACTTGGAATAGAATATGCATATACATAAACACTAACATATTTGGAAATGTGCAATCTTCCCACCTTTGAAGGGTCATTTGAGCAGTGCTGAGACAAACACAAGAACGTTTACCTTGTGAAGAGCAGCTGTACCATGTCGACCAGAGTGTGCTCTGCAGATTTTCTCAATAACTCTGAAGACAAAAACAAATAACACAGGTGTCATTATCCCATGTGATATTATCTAGAGGCTTCTTTGTGTAGACTTCCTCCAAGCGTTGTTTACAAAGGATTACTAGAAATTTATTAAAACCAATCCAGGCTCAGCTGTGCAGAAAGAAAAGGAAAGATACACCAAGCCACCCTACAGAGATAGAGAAATGTAGAGATGAGAAAGGAAAAGACACAGAGGAGCAGGAAATGATTAGCAAAGTCTAATACTTTTCTAAAAAAAATTAAGGAATGTAAACTCAATTTCGCACGTTTAGCATATTTTATGTTTATTTACTTTTCAGCATTCAGACTTATTAAATACAGAAATAATATATGCCAAAATAATATAGATTTTATGTTTTGCTTGTTTACATTGCAGACCTACCACTAAGCCTCATCTCAAAGCATATACGAAAGCAAGACTGCATTATTTCACACACAGATTCATTCGTGAGATGAGCTCCAACTGGAGCGAGGAGGAGAGTCCTCAAGACCTGAAAGAACAAATCAATATGGAATGTTATATTCTAATCACATTTTAATACCAAAAATATTCATATGAAATAACAAAGAAACAATTTAAATATCAACCTAAACTTATTTTTAGTATTACCATTTAGACAACTGGGCCCAAATAAGTGAATGAGAGCAAAAATATTCTTTCCTTGCCACAGATTGTTTGGATACAACATGAATTCTGAACAAAACATTTCCCCAAATCAGTCTCTATGAGCAGAGATTGAGAGAGAGTTTGTGAATCCTTAAAATTACTCATAATTTTTAAGAACTCTAACAATGTAGTCTGAGTTTTAGATAAGTCAATGAATAAAGTCTGACCAATAATTTACAAAATAACACACACTAATGTCTTTATTGAACTTAGTGAGTCAATGAAGCCTTTATTGGAAAAAGTATACGAAATGTTACTACAGAGGTAGTAGGTAATAACACCTCTTTCAACACAGCGATGCCTCTTTTATAACGGTTTCAACTTATTGGTATTTTGAGGCTGTCTGGTATAAAATACACAATATTTTACTTGTATTAATGTTGAGGCATTATATGTTCATGTCTCAAAGTTCCAAAATGTGAGGTTTTTTTGGTTCTGGTCATTCTGTATAGATTTATTTATGAGGTTAGGACCACTGTTGTGCTCCATGACTTTTATTTAAGTTTCAGCTCATGGATGCATATTCTATAACTTTCCTGTATATCCAGAATCTATTTTTCCTTCAGTGATTGCAAGTTAGCCCCAAACTATGATAGTCCCATTATCATACTTCATAGTTGTTCCAAAAGTCTGTGGAATCTTTCAGGCAGAGTGAGATAGACAGCAATGGATTTTCTGGAGACCAATAGATTCCTCGTTATGTATTTCCATGCATACTACTCTTGTTCAGTTTTTTCTTTATAAAAGACCAAAGAATGCTTACAATAAGAAAATATAAATGCCTGAAGTTCTTTTGTCATTATTCTGGAATTCTTTGCAGCCTCCATAGTAAAGCATACTTTGATCCTGGGATATTTCTGGATGGATGAGTAACTATGGTATTGTATTTTATATTCAGTCTGGATATTATCTATTTGACAATGGATTGACAACGAATCATGTTCTTTGGCAATTATTTTGTAGCCTATTTTCCACATCATGAGTATCAAAGATCATTTTTCAATGGTCTGCAGGGATCTCCTTTGACAATTTATTTCCATAAGCTGTATTGTGAAGAAAAGACTCCCAATGTTCAGTTTTTATAGAAAAAAACATTAAATTTGTATTTTACAAACATCTGCATCAACTTACTCCCTAAAAAACTAACCACAACCCTCAGCTGTGCTTTTATTATTTTAATCTAAGAACATAAAATAATGTTTCATTTTCCCCCCAACAAAATTAGAAAATGTTTATTAAACATGTTCTATTTTTGTGCTTCATATGTTTAATTAGAACCTCTTAACGGGAATGAATTCAGAGGAAATTCTGATCACAACGTACATCACAGTTTTGCAGGATATAGATAATACCCCAAAAAAATCCACCATGTCCAACATACCTGCAAGATCTTCATCAAGACAACCTCATCACTTGCAGGATCTGTGCCCACAAATCGGGCATGCGTTACAGCATCTGCCAAGTTTTCCATTCCCTCAGCTGCGCCCTCATGATGTGAATCTAAAACGACAAACTAATGTTTAATATACCAAGGCCAGTGTAAACATACTTCCTAGGAAAATATACCACTGTCAGCCTTCAAGATTTTCTTCCTTTGCTTTGCATCTTTTGGCGGTCATAAGTAACGTGGGAGGAAGGGGGGACATGGTTATGGGAAGCGAGCTGGAGGTGTTACAAAACGGAACCATAAATCAGGGGCAGAGATCAGTGGCCGACGACACCCAGGAATTTAGACAGCTGGCATGTCATATTCGAGGCTGGTCCCAGGGAGCCCTGCTAGAAGCTTTTCAAGATGGGTTGAACGAAGACGTTTATCAAAGCTGTATTGCCAGAAGAGACCCCAGCTGTGCTACATGATGGCAGCAGAGGTGGAAATTGATATGACCCGAAACAGATGCCGGGGGGGCCTTGGTTGGAGCAAGTCCTCCCCCACCAGCCCTCGAGAAACCTTAAAACCACAAAAGGGAGGGATGGCGGCAAAACCCAAGACCACTGCATGCTTCCAATGTGAGAAGGTCACCGGGCTGCAGATTGCCGTGCCAAGCTAGAACCAAAGGGGGCTCCAGGAGGAGGAAGAAAACCTGAAAACCCCAGCAAAGCCTCACAAAATGGCACTTAAAGCAAAGGAGATTGTAGAGATCGCCCCTCTGAAAGGAGAGGAACTGGGAACTCCAACCTCTTCTGAAGACAGTGAATCCAAATCGGAAGACGACTCACTGGTAAGTCCAAACAAGGGCCCTATGAACATTCCAGTGAGATTAAGGGTACCCACGTTGGGAGCCAAAGGGGAAATGTTGGCCTTGTTAGACACTGGGTGCACAAGGTGCGTAATCAGCTCGGAGGTAGTAGAGAAAATGGGCTTAAGGCTAAAGACTTTAAAAACGCCACAGCTTTTTGCCAACTGGATAGATCAGTAGCTGGGGGCGGCCCCACACATTTCATAACAGAACCAGTAGAAATGATGGTCAGGAAGCATAGAGAGACTTTGTGTTTTATTGTGGCTCCTGGAATGGAGTGCTCCCTAATACTGGGTTTGCCCTGGCTCCGAAAATGGAAACCCCACATCGACTGGAGGAAGGGAACATTGTACATACGTACTGAACAACCCCCAGAAGGGGAAGGGAAATTTCAACCGAAACTCAAGAATCTCACGGAGCTGGCCTCCACTGGCACTGAGAATCTGAGCGGGGAAGAGAAAATTCCAGAGGATATTGGGACTTAAAGGAGGTATTCAGTGAAAAGAACTCGAATGAGCTCCCCCCCATCGCTCAATAGATTACAGCATTGAAATTTTGCCAGGAGTGAAACTCCCAAAACCGAAACTGTACTCGATGATACCGCGGGAGCTAAAAGAACTGTAGTCATTTATTGATAAAAATTGGAAACGTGGTTTCATCCAGCCTGCTAGACCCTGAATAGCAGCCTCAGTATTGTTCCATGAGAAGATGGCTCTCTGTGTTTATGTGTTGACTATAGAAACCTCAACGCTATTTCGGTGGAGAACGTGTACCCCTTCCTCCCCTCGATGAACGATATGTTGGCCCACTTGGCCAAAGGGAAAATTTTTTCGAAACTCAACCTGAGAGAAACATCCGACCAAGTTCAAATTAAGGAAGGGGATGAATGGAAAACTGCTTTTAACTGCCCAATGGGCTCTTTCCAATTCAACGTTCCTCCATTTGGCCTACAGAGGCGCCCTGCAGTATTCATGCAAATGATAAATCAGGTGTTGCATGAACAACACAAAGGGGTATTGGTTTATCTTGATGATATTCTTATCTAGTCAAAGACTCGTGATGAACATGTGAAACTAAGTGCAGTCAGTTCTGGAAAAACTTTGAGCTGCTGAGCTGTACGCAAAGTTCTCCAAGTGTGAATTCCACCAGGAAAAAATTCACTATTTAGGCTATCGCATATCACATGACAGCATAGAAATGGAACCAGGGAAAGTTCGTGCCATTTTGGAATGGGACCCTCCCCGCAGCAGGAAACAACTTCAGAGTTTCTTGGGATTTGCTAATTTTTACTGTTAATTTATCCCTGCTTTTACGAAGATTGCAATGCCTATCACAAACCTCCTAAAAACCAATGGGGAGGTGAAACCGAAGCCTAGTAAATCACTGGAGTGGTCCATGGAGTGTCAAGCTGTTTTTGAGAAGCTGAAACAACTGTTTGCTGCTGAACCAGTAGTCAAGCACCAGGACATGGATGCTCCTTTTGTAATCCAAGCCAATGCAAGTGACATAACAGTCGGGGCAGTGTTACTACAAGCAAACGAGACGGGGACTCTGCAACCATGTGCATATACTTCCTGTAAACTAACTAAAACCGAAAGAAGATGGGCCATCTGGGAAAAAGAAGCTTTTGCATTTCGCTGGGCTCTGTTAACCTGGAGGCATTTCTTAGAAGAGGCAAAACACCTATTTCAGGTGTGGATGAATCATAAAAATTTGGAGGCTTTGAAAACGCCTCGGAAGCTGTCTCCCAAGCAAGTTCGCTGGGTGCAGTACTTTAAGAGCCGCTTTATTTTTCACTGAAGTACATTCAGGGGGGAAGAACTTCATGGGAGGGATGTTTTTCTTAGATTACCTCAATTTATAGTGCTCTCGCCAAGAAGTGGTATGGGCCAATTGTCCCAAACCAAACAGGGTTTGCGGCTCCATGTTGGTTACAGCAGCCAGAAAACGAAGTTGATTTATGCAAAATGATTTAACATGCACAATTAAAGAGACGCTTCTAAAAACTTGATGATTGGTTCCTTGCTCACTTCAAATAACTACGGTTTAGAGATGAATTGGCATGGCGTGGGGCCAAAATTATACTGTGCCCAGCAAAGCTGAGCTGAGAAACCAAACATATTACACGCAACGCTCATGCATTCTAAAGCTGCTGGACATTTTGCGATTCATGAAGACGCTTACACTTGGTTAAAAAGGCAGTTTGATGGCCTATATTGAAAAAGGACATTGAGACTTAAGTGGCTAGCTGTCCTAATCTGTGCTCAAGCCAAAACAGCCTCCTGGGAAACCACCAGGCTTTACTACAAAATGTGCGCTAGGTCAACTGCTCCATGGAAGGAAATCTCTATGGATTTTATAGTTGGAATTACCTTGAAAGTGGGGGAAATTACAGTTATTTCGGGGAGTAACCAGATTTGTTTCCAAACAGGTAGCATTTCATACCTTGTGCCGAAATTCCCATCTGTAAAACATTAGCTAAACATGTTATTTTAGCATATGCTACAACAGTTACAATGGTTTCCTGAACGCCAATAAACTCAGAGCAGGGGTGTCCAGTTTAACCTCAAACTTTTGGAAGGCAGTTCGCTAAGGTTATTGGCTCCGCCAGGGCTTAAGCTCCACGCCACACCGCACCAACCAAATGGGGCTTGTGAGAGGACTAACTCGGTATGGAACATTATCGCTACGATGTCATATAATTATCAGCCAAGATGATTGGACTGACGCTTCTGCCATTGTTGAGGTCGACGTATAACAATTTGGAGACATAGTACTGGGTTTACTCCATTTTAAAGTTGGCTTCAGGAAAGAGTACTTTTTGTACCATACCCCGAGCTTCCACAGGAGAAACCTAACATTCAGTCATTTGATGATGCGGTTAACAAAGCCTCAGCTTACTGGCCGCGTACTGTAAAGCATTAGATATGCTGCATACGGCCATAAAAAATTTGCAGCATCAAGGCCTTCCGGTTTTGCAAGGCTTTTGGCGGTGGCTTGACTCTGCCGACTGGTGCGCGGTTTCTGCTGCGCTTCGCGCCTGGGAGTGCCCACCGATCCAGCTGGATTTGGCGGGCTATAATTTTAAACCCGTAGAGCGTACTGAAGATAGGGGAGATCCAAGCAGGGGTCCGGGAATCACACCCCCTCCTCAGCTGCCTTAACTCCGTTTTCCAAAAGCGCGGTGGAGCGGCAGTCAGCAATGGCTGCACAAACAAGCTTTCATCCGATAAGAATGTGCAGGAGGGAATGCCTGAGAAAGTTGAAAGTTTTTGGCTAACTGGGATATAACATTTAAATACCTGGAATTTAAGTTCATTAAACGAATACATCGTTCCTGACAAAGACGAAAAAGCGGCCAAATTGAAAAGAAAAAAGGGAAAGTTTGTTTTTTCTCACACTCCTCCTT
>BHFT01070708.1:0-22723 GCA_004320025.1 Laticauda laticaudata | reverse complement strand
CAACGGATGGCAAGTGTTTCTCTCCGTTTTACATCCTCTTTCCATCCGTTGGTGCAGTGTGACATGGGCTTTACTGACTTATCAATTGCAGTGATTCACTTAACAACTGTGGCAAGGAAGGTTGTAAACTGGGGCAAAATTCACTTAAATGTCTCAACAGAAACCTTGGGCTCAATTATCATAAGTTGAGGACTACCTGTATAATCACACGGTATATTTTTCAAGTGTATCTCTTAGTGGTGAAAATTCCAGACACTCTATCAATATAACAGCTACTTACAGCTACTAGATTACCAAGTTCTTGCCAGAAAGCAAAATGAGGAAACTGTTCCATGCCCTTTGCTCCTACTACCAGACGCTGGTAGAGGAATCCTCCAATAATGTATACTGCAATCAGTAAGGAAAATCTGAAAGAGAAAACAAATACTAACAAAAGATTCACATACAAAATACTGTATTTTTCAAAGAGTATAAGATGCTTGGAAGTATAAGACACACCTAGCTTTTGGGAAGGAAAACAAGAAAAAAAATCTGCCACTGCCTCCCAGCAATTTGCCTCCTTGCAGCAAACAACCTGTTTCAGCTTCAGCACAGCCTGATTAGTACAAGCAGCTGATTGTCAGTTGGATTGGCCTCCTGACAAACAGCTGTTTCAGGCTGCAGAGATTGTTATAGCCTATTGCCGCCTCTGCACCCCCCGATTTTCAACCTCTGCATCCCATTTTCAGCCTCCGCATGCCCCATTATCACCCCATTCTGGGTGGCAGGGATCAAAATGGGAAGAAAATGGGGCACAGGAGGCTGAAAACAGGGCACCCGGAGGCCAAAAATGGGATGCGGAGGCCGAAAATGGAGCGTGCGGAGGCAGCAATAGGCTATGGCAATCCCTGCAGCCTGAAACAGTTGATCATCGGGTGGGCAATCCAACCAACAATCAGTTGCTTGTGCTAATCAGGCTGTGCTGAAGCAGGCTGTTTGCTGTAAGGAGGTGAATTGCTGGGAGGCAGGGGCCAAAGGGTGGGGGTCGGTGGGTGAGCGAAGCTTCGGCAACATTTGCTGTATAAGACGCAGAGATATTTCCACCCACTTTTAGGGGTGATGAAAATGCGTCTTGTGCTCTGAAAAATACAGTATATAACATTATAACATAAAATACAAATGGCAGTTCTAGAGATACAAGAGGACTATATATTAGCTCTGAACAATGATTCAGATTTAGTTTCAAAATGTCATTTTAGATACATAGGCTGCAAATGTAGCATCTGTCTGTAAATTCTTAAAATACACGTGGACAAAGAAAATTCACTTTGTTTATAAGCCACAAGAGAAAAAAATGATTCTAAAATATTTACTAATTATATGCAGAAT
Organism: Laticauda laticaudata; assembly: GCA_004320025.1. NCBI lineage: Eukaryota > Metazoa > Chordata > Lepidosauria > Squamata > Elapidae > Laticauda > Laticauda laticaudata. Next base: position 21,355 of record BHFT01070708.1, on the reverse strand, counting down.
ATCAAATAGCATATTCAGGCTGTCTCTTTTAGATACCGTTACTATTTCCTATGATAGAAGAGGGAAAGAGAATACTGAAAGAGATCAGACAATAACAGCAGTCGAAAAAAAACCAACATGAAGTGCATTGAACAACTAACAAATCCTAAAGTTCATGTCACATTTATACAAGTGACAAATACATACACACTGTTACAGTAGTACCCAGATAATAAAAGCCCAACTGATAAATCTGTTTAACACACTTGTTTTCATACCCTTGTAAAGGTTTACTAGTAGAAAAGTTCCTTTTTAAAAGTATAACTGCTACACAGGAATATATTTAAAGAAGCAACAGCTTCCTGTCATCCTTCTATACCCAAATCAAGTAATTCAAAATTATAGTTCAAATGAGAATCTAAGTTTTAACTGTCCTATTACTTACTAAATGTAATTTTATGTGTAGTAGCTCTCCATCCCTACAGAGGGATGATGGGAGCACTATTATCATTAAGGGTATTTTATGCCCAAGAGAGTTAGCTTGAGGTGGGTTGTACCCATAGTTACCCTGTGGTAAGTTGGGCAGCCAATAAATTGGATAAATAAAATACATAAAGATACACGTGTATTCTGTTGGGTGCAGATTCAAGAAATATATTCTGGTTAGAGGCTGGGAACAAACAGGACAAAATGGGTATATCCAGTAGACAAATGTCAGGATCTATAGAAAAGCTGGGCAATATCTATGATTTTCTCTGAACTATAGGTATAGACAAAAATTAGAAGACGTACTTTGCTTTAAGCATGTAACAAACAAACTCCCCATAAAACACTATGTAACCAGATGCTGCTCCTCATCTGAGGGTCACAAAAATAGGTACAGTGGCAATCCATATGGAAAAGTACAGAAAATTTGGCTAAAAGCATAATTTTAATTTTAAAAATATTTTTTTAAAAATATAAAAATTAAAGTAAATAAAATATTAAAATAATATTTAAAATATTAAAATAAAGAGGAAACATTGGGATATCTGCTCTCATTATTGTAAAATTATTTAGATTGTTTTAAAAATAACTATTTAAATAAACCTTGGTTGCTCAACAAACAACTTACTTGACAGAGCACATTAACATTTATTTCAATCACTACTTCTTATGAAGCTTTTTTAATGTTTTCAATTTTTCACAAATTTATTTAGATGGTACCAAAAGACTAATAGAATGCCTTGGAAAAGGATGCCTTACTGGAAATACAAAAGAAAATGAGTGAAGTTTTAAAAATCAAAAGAAAAAAACAAATGACAAATGAAGAACAAGAGCTGGATACCTTTTTTTTGTACAATGGAATAAAGAATTGGATAGGAATCAAATCCATGACAATATGTGAATGACATTAAAGATTAAGATTATTAGAAATATGAATTAAGAAATATGAAATCTAAATAAACAAATATTTGATCCAGGTTAAAATTAGATGTATTAGTTGGCAACATTTTTTGCTGGCATGTGAATTGAACAGTTGATGCTTTATCGTTGTGTCTATAAGTAAGATATGGGCTGACAGATCTATAATATAATACAAAAAAACTAGAAGAGGAATTCGTGAACCACTGTGGAAGAAAATGAATGACATTCAAATAACAAAAACTTGGAAAGAAGCATATAAAATAATGCAGAAGAACAATTCAAAAAATCTCAGTCATATAAGACCAATTTCTTCATTGAATGTCAATTATTGTAAGGTATTTACTACTACAGGTTGTCCTCAGGTTATTTATAATTAACTACTCATTCAGCAACCACTGACAGTTACGATGACACTGAATAATTGGGACATATGTCTGGTCCTTGAAGTTGCAGCTGTCACAGCACTCCAGTCAATTACAATTGATTACAATTACAATCCAGTGATTACAATTTTAGTGCTTGGCAAACAACTTGCACTTGATCATTATTTGTGACATTATTTGCATTGACGTTATTTTCAAGAAACCCATAGGCCATAGTATCTATCCTGTACTTGTACCATGCCATAGCACCACTCATTTACCTCTCCTCTCCATCTATGCTCTTTTGGCTGTACCTTTTGTAGCCCCCAGGTCACAGACTGTTAGGAACCAGCCTGCACAGTTGAAGGTAAGTGGCAGGCAAGTGAGCTAAGCTTCATCTGTATTTGCAGCCACTCCCCAGAGCTAGCATCAACACATCAGCTCCATCTCAGATCATCAGGCATTAGATTTTCATAGGACCCTACTGTAAACTGTGCATGCAAGGGATCTAAGATGCTTTCTTCTCCTCCCTCCTGGTCCATGGAAAAATTGTCTTCCACGAAACCAGTCCCTGGTGCCAAAAAGGTTGGGGGCTACTGCTGTACAGCATGGCGGAGATAAAGATGCTGCTGTATTCTGCAGTCCCTCCAGCTGACTTTCATTGTCATCTTGCCTCTGCTTCTCTGACCATCAGTGGGCCTGTCCCACTTCAACAGTCTCAGCCCACTGCCAGATGGAAGTAATACATGCCTGCTCACTGCCATTTCCTCTCCAGCCTCCTCTGCCTTAGCAGTCTGTGTAGGTCTGGCAAGGCAAAGAAGACAACAAAGTCAGCTGGGAGAGGCAGGGGGTGGCAGTGGCAGAATACAGCAGCATCTTCATCTTCGCCCTGCTATGAAAGATGGCCAAAAGGGCAGAGATGAGAGAGACAGGCAGGTGCAGGGAGTTCAAGCAGACAGTTTGTTTAGGTCAGCAGAAGGTGTCTGAATTTCAACAATTGTAAATGTGGGCTGGCTGCTAAGAACCCAAAATTAAATATGTAAGTGGAGATACTGCAACTTTAAGGACTTGTAAGAGCATTTGTTCAGTGCCACTGTAAATGATCACAGAGTGTTGTAACCCAAGAACTACTTGTACTTTCTTTTACCATATTCATGATGCAACAAGTATGATGAACTGTGTGCCAGAAGTCAATCACAGATTAGAACAGGATTAGGTTTGGTGACCATAAAAATCAATTGTCATGGCTGCATCTCATTGGGTTTCTGACCAAACAAGTGTGGCTGAGGATAGGGACTATCCTGAGGATAGGGACTATATGCAGAGACTATCCAGTAAACTGTAGTCCCAGGGATGATCAAAGCCATAATCCTGGAACTTGCATAGATCAAGAAGTGGAATCCCTCTAGACTGGAAATGGAACCAGTTGAAAGTGCAGAAAAACTTTCCAGTCTGGAAGCAGAGGTGAAAGTGACAAGAAGCTACAAGCCACAAATGAGAAAAACAGAAGCTGCAGGGAAAGCTTGGGTGGGAGAGGAGCCAGACCCATCAATTCCTAAAGAGTACTGGGACTTGGCCAAAGTGTTCAGTAAAAGGGAGTCTACTTCTACCCCATCACTCCACAGGTTGTGCAGTCAAGATTGTCCTGGGAGCTAAGATGTCAAAGCCTAAATTTGATGATGCCCTGGGAAATGGAAGAACTCCAGTCATTCATCAACAAGAATTTAGCCAGGGGCTTCATTCAGTCAGCCAAGTCCCGCATGGCTGCCCCTGTGTTTTTCCAAGAGAAAACAGACGGCTCTCTTAGATTGTGCATTGGCTACAGTGGGCTTAATGCCATCTGTGTGGAAAATGTGTATCCCATTCTGCTGAAAATGTGTTCCCCATTCCGCTGGGCCACTTGGCCAAGCAGAAATTTGGACTAATTGGACTTAAGGGAGGTGTATTTCCAAGTGTAGATTAAGAAGGGGGATGAATGGAAAAATGGCATGTTGCCAGCGATAAGCGATACCTCCACTGCTATGTGAACTATCAGCAAAATATCTGGGCTGAACTCTTACCCTTTGCTTAGGTTGCCTGCGATAATTAAACACAGCAGTACTGGATTCACACTATTCCAAATGGTCACTGGCCTGGACTTTGTCCCTATGCCAGAACTCCCTCAACACACCCAACTGTCATCATTGATTGTATTCGAACCCTGCAGAACATCTGGCCCATGGTCCACAAAGCGCTTTAATTACAGTTAAATTACAAGTGTTTCTTAAATGGGAGTAACCTAATGAACTAGGATCATTTATGTAAATCTCACATGTGCCTTTAGTAATCAGACATTACTAAAATTTCTGTTTAATTTATGATACAAAGTTGCTATTTTAAAATGATTTGATTTGGAATGCTTTTTCACCCTTAAAATTATTATGGTAAGTTGTTTGGAAGCTGTTTAACTCAGAAAAGAACTATTAATTATTTCAAATCAACTTACGTGATTAGCAGTATAGAGCCAATACTAAGGTGATGGTGTACATTGTGATGCAATTCTTCCAGAGGACAAGCCAAGCTGCTCTCTAACTCAAAAACATAGGAACATTGCTTTATCTTCTCCCTTTCTTCTGCCACCATGGTGAAACCAGTCTGTTTAGAGATGGTAGGAGTATAATGGCACACTAATCAAAGTTCAGCTGTTCCAGTCTTCTTGAGATATTCAGCAACAGAGTGCCCCACAATTCTCACAATCCTATTGTGGCCTGATTCATATGCATAGCATGCTGACTGAAACTACTAAGGTGTAGTTCAGCACTATCTAGAGGGTTGGAGATTCCATTTCCTTAGGCCAGGGGTGTCAAACACAAGGCCCCCAGGTCAGACCTGGCCCATGATGTGGTCAGATCTGGCCCATGGGGCCATCCTGGAAAATGTAAGGGGCAGGCCTGTGTCACTTCAGCCTGGTCTACCCAATCCTGGCAGAAACAGAGGGCCACCATTACACCAGCCCAATCTACCCAATGTGAAGAGGAAACAGTGTGTGAGCCTGGCTACTGAGCTGAGAGGCCCAGCGAAGAACTGGAGACTGTGCTTGCATAGGCCAGGCGAACAGGCTGGGTGGGGCTAGGCAGCTGGCCACTGTCTGGCAACAGCTGGCCAGTCTGCCTGACAACAGGCAGTAAGACTGGCCAGCTGTAGCTTGTTGGCCTAGCCCCTCCAAGCTTGTTCACCTGGCCTGTGCAAGCACATCTCTTCTCTGGGCCTCTCAGTTCAATGCCTGGCCTCGTGCCACACTCAGTGAGCAATGTCAAGCTAGCCACGGCCACCCAGTTGGCCACACCCACCCATTCAGCCATGTCCACCTGGCCCCCCGAGGTCAACCACAGCCCTAATGTGGCCCTCAATGAAATTGAGTTTGACACCCCTGCTCTAGGCTAAGGCATTACTAAATTATTTGAATAGTCTCCATGATATGCCTTTTTCTTACTCAATGCTCTCAGTATTACCACATATCTTACAGTGCATGCAAACATTTTGATATGTAATTTTTATGGGAAATGCATAGCCTTTGCTTACTAATCAAAGCTCTGATATTATGTAGCATGGAACCAGTAATGCAAATAGAATGGTAAGGGCTGAGTTATGTGCTAGTTTTCTTTAACATAATTCATTTTTGCTGCCCCACTCTTATACTCACGGCTAATGTTGTTCGGTTGCAGATAATCATTACTAAAGCTTTCCTGTCTTCCTGTGTACAATGGGTACCATAGGGATCGCCACCCTGATAGATCAGCAAAATCCAGCTAGCTGCCAAATCAGAAATATAACAGATTCAGTGAGGCATGAATATAATTATTAGAATGCTCAATAGATCTGTTCAAAATTATGTCTTACTTCCGTTTGCAAGATGGGTCTCATTGATTCGTCCTATTACTTTTTGTTTGTTGTCTATCTTACTGATCTGTACCAGACCAGAATTGGTCATATTGCTGAAGACTTCCCGACATATTCTCAGTCTGTAAATGTACTGGCCATCACCATTCTTGCTTTCTGTTTCAAAACTGCAAAGAAAAGCAGTTTGGAACACATAATATAGAATCATCGGGCTGGAAGTGACCTCAGAGGTCCAATCTTCTGCTCAAGGAAGGAACCTTATAAATGATATTAGTCAAATTGTTGTCCAGATTATTTTTGAAAACTAGCACCCACATTTACACAGATTTACCCTCATTAACACATTTACAACCACATTTATACCAATATAAGGTAAATAAAAATATAAAGAAAGCTAGCAATATTTGCCTGCAATATTTGTTATTATGCTAATTTTATCTTTGCCTCTCAAATGAAGGAATAATTAATAGCCACAATACAATTAACTGTGAACCAAACTTCATTACAAATAGCACATCATCTCTCCTGTTAGATGAAATGAGAAACATGAACTCTTGAAATACAGTGCATTTCAGACCTCCTTCACTTTTGTCAATTTTGTTACGTGCAGCCTGATTCTACAGTTGTTGAAATTCATTTTTTCTCATTAATCTACATTCAGTACCCCATAATGACAAAGTGAACATAGAACTTTAGAAATGTCTGTAAATTTATTAAAAAGAAGAAAACTGAAATGTCACATTGGCATAAGAATTTAGACCCTCTGCTTGAAATACTTGAAATTTAGCTCCCATGACTCCCATTTCTCCTGATCATTGCCAACATGCTTTTGTATCTTGACTGGGGTCGACCTGCGGTAAATTTAATTGATTGGACATGATTTGGAAAGGCACACACCTCTCTAAAGAAGGTCTTACAACTGACAATACATACTGCAACAGAACAAAAGGTCAAAGGAACTGCCTGCAGAGCTCAGAGACAGAATTATTGCAAGGCACAGAACTGGGAAAGGCTAAAAATTTCTGCAGCACTGAAGGTTTCTAAGAGTATGGTGGCCTCCATAATTCTTAAATAGAAGAGGTTTGGCACAGCCAAGACTCTTCCAAGAGTTGGTTGCCCGGTCAAACTGAGCAATCGGGTAAGAAGGGCTTTAGTAACAGAGGTGACCAAGAACCCGATGGTCACTCTAAGCTCCAGAGATCCCAGGGTGGGTAAAAATTGATTTAAAAAAATATTTAAACATTCAGATTTTTAAATTTTAAATTGGATTTTTTTTATTTTTATCAAATTTATTTTAATAAAATATTCTTGGAGTAAAAATCTATCTCAAGATAGTTTTCTATTTAAGATACATTAATAAGTTTATTCAGCATGAAATGGAGCTTAGTTATGTAGAATGAGGCTATATATTCTGCAATATTTACATTTTTTGTAAATATTTTTTTATATTTACAAGTTCTGCAATATTAAAGATTCTATCAGCAAGAATGAGTCTTTGTATTTAAAGAGCAATTATCATTTCAGATCATGGCAGCGCCTGTTAGCAGGCATCCACTTACCTGCTGCCCGCCATGTCCCTCACCTTGTTGTGTCACTGCTGCATCACCAGCTGTTTCATTAAAGTGAATGGGACTGTCGGTGAGTCAACTGCAGCTCAGAGGAGAAGCTGCTACGGGACAGAGATGACAGTTGCTCTTTAAAAATTATTTAAATCAAGTTGATTTAAATCAAGCCTTTTTACTAGTGATTTAAATCATGATTTAAATTGACTTGATTTAAATCAAATCCACCCTGAGAGATCCTGTGTGGAAATGGGTCAGAGTTCCAGAAGGACAACCATTACTGCAGCCTTCCTCCCATCTGTGCTTTATGGCAGAGTTGCTTGGCCAGGGCTATCAAAGTCAAGGTCCACGGGCCATACCTGGCCTGTGAAGTAGTTAGATCTGGTCCATGGCACTGCCCTGGAAACTGCGAAGAAGGCTGCCCATGGTGCCTATGGTGCCTTGGCCTGGCTGAGGCTGACTAGATGCTGATCTACATCCTGGTGGCAGCCATCCAGGCTGGACCGCAGTCAGCCTTAGATCCACAGTGATGCCTTGATCCTACCCGACTGTGCACAGAGGAGGTGGCAAGCACGTGGGGCCTGTTGTCCCTGAGGACTGCATTCTGAATGCGTTCCTTTCACCCGATGGCAGCCTTCACGTGCTCACCACCTCCTGTGTACACATCCAGGTGGGGCTATGGCACAGATCTAAGGCTGGCCATGGTAAAGCCTGGATGGCCGCTACCAGGTTGCAGATCAGCGCTGTGTCTTCATGCCCCACTCACCAGGCTTTCACTGGTACCGCCCGCCACTGCATGGGAATGCCACGCTGCCAATATTTCCCCCTCCGCTCATCCCTTCCTGAGCATGGAGGAAGGAGATGGGAAGGAGGCAGAATGGGACCTTTAGGCCATGGGGCTTCTACCTGCCAGCATGTGATGGACTATTGCAGGGGATGAACGGGGAAAATGGCAGGTGAGCAGCGGTGGTGTGCAGCTGCTGGCATTGCAGGGGAGGGGTGCAGAAGCAAAACTGTCCTCTCAGTATGGGGCATAGAGTCTGTCCAGGTGTGGAGGCAACAGAGGGGAGGGGAGACAAAAAGGGAAGCTGCTGCTTTGCAGTTTTTCTAACCTGCCAGAAGCTCTGGACAGAGGCTTCCCATTTCGATCTCTCCCCCATCATTGCCTCTGCCTGGCTCTGTGCTCACTTCTCCCAGACTCACACACGTTTGTGTATGTGCGCGCACAAAGGAGGTGGTGTCTGGCAGCAAGGGCTGACAACCTGCTTCAACCACCTGGCTGTCCCTCCAAGAAGCAGGAATGAAAGGGGCACCAGGCAGCATTGGGGGGGGGGGGGGGGGGGGGGAGGCATGTGATGCGGACCAGCGGAAGAGTCTGTTCCATCGCACATGGCTGGGAAGGGGTAGGCAGCTGCCCAGCACATCCAGCAGGCTGGACCATATGCCTCTCCCCTATATCTCTGCCTCCAGCTACTGCCACCGCCATGGGCCGAGACAAGGTGATGCAGAGGATGAGACTGCTGCCCACCTGTCCAGTCTGTTTTTGCTTGTAGTTGGAAAGCAGGTCATCGCTAGTCATCTCCGCGGCCTGCTCATGGGTCTCACCATTGGCATACCCGATGTATCTCGGCACCGCTATGAGCTGCTTCTAGCACCGAGGCCACCAGCAGCTCGTGCAGGTCCATTAGGCTGTTACCATTGCTGCCCAAAGCACCAGGCCCACCCAAAACAAAGGAGATGAAGCAGCCAGCTAGAATGCCTGAAACTGGGTTGAGGAAAAGCTGAATGTAGCCAAGTACAGTGATATCCTCGATGTAAATCTGGTCCACAACACTCAAGCCCTCAGACTGGGCAGAAGGTTCACTTTCCAACATGACAACAATCCGAAGCACAAAGCCAAGATCACACAGGAGTGGCTTAGCTACAACTTTGTGAATGTCCTAGAGTGGCCCAGCCAGAGCCCTGAATTGAACCCTATTGAACATCTCTGGAGGGACTGAAAAATAGCTGTCCACCACAGCTGCCATCCAACCTGAGCTTGAGAGGATTTGCAAGAAAGGTGGCAGAAAATCCCTCAATTGAAGTGTGCAATGCTTGTCGCATCATACCCCAAAAGACTTGAGGCTGTAATTGCTGTCAAAGGTACTTCAACAAAGTACTGAGTGAAGGGTCTGAATACTTATGCCAATGTGATATTTCAGTTTTTTCTTTTTAATAAATTTGCAGACATTTTTAAAATTCTGTTTTCACTTTATCATTTTGGGGTTCCGAGTGTAGTTTAATGAGAAAAAAAAATGAATTTGAACAACTGTAGGTTTTGTAACATTACAAAATTACAAAAGGGAATCTGGATATCTTCTGAATGCACTGTATATTAAAATAGAAAATATGTTACTTGTACAATTTTTTTTTAAATATTTTTTTCAGATTTGGTATCTGGGAAGTTTGGAAGCATTCAGGAAGAATTAAAATTAGCAAGATGTGAAGATATAACTAAGGAGCGTTACATAAAGACAGGATAACCTTTATTTCCAATAGCCTCATGAAAACCAGAATCTTGGGTATGGAGAGGTTACAAATTTCTAAACGCAATTTTTCTCAAAGTTGAACTTTGAGCAAAGTTGAAATAATGAGCACTCATCTTATATCGATATCCATTAATTAGCTCTGATATTCAGCAAGTTTTCTTGTCTCACTACAATGCTTTCTACTTCTGTCATTCAAATGTGTGCAACATTCCCTAGTGTTGTTTGTTTGATCTGAAATCTATTGACACTGTACCTTTGATTGAAAAGTGGCTTCAGTCTGTTCATCAATGCTACTTCTTTTGAGGATTCTTGTTCCCTTTCCCCAAGAAGGTCACAAGTCTTTTCTTCAGCCACCACAGTGATTATAATGGCTAGTGTCACAGCATGGGAGAAAGCATGAACCAGGAACATTCTACAAACAGCAGTTTATAGAAAGTGAGGAAAATAAATTTCAAAAACAATATGTGTGTTAATGTTTCTGACGCAAATTCTGAATTCAACAAACTGTTTCAGGCTTCACAACTCCAGATTAAGAGAAGAACAGGAAAATAATATGGAGCAATACCGGTCTCATAAAAATAATAACCTGGGACAAGATACTTCTGAAACAAAAGAAATTATGTTTATGAATGGAAATTTCAATTGCTGGGTGTTAGCACAATCCTTGCCACACTTTCCTTAATGTCCATTATATATTTTCTTTAGTGTCTTTAATAGAGGAAAACTTAATTAAGATGGTTCTTTTTCTCACAAAATCCATGCTAACTATCCTCTACCAGTCGATACCAGTGAAGGAAAAAATCTGGCAATACCAATTTCAGAAGGTTATTCAGCTGGACACTGCTAGATCTCTGTGGTAGAACAGCTAGAAAGTAATTCTTTTGTAGTAGGTATAGACTCAGCTGTCAAAATTGAAGAAACCTGAAACCTATAGTGCAAAAAATTTCAAGACAGAAATTGTTTGGACCTATACTTGTTAGTTGCTGTAATCAGTTATATTTTAACCACTGAAACTGAGACTTATTACTGTATATTAATGAGATGTAATTTCTGCAGAAATTTCCTGTAAAGGATAAAGTAGGAAATTGAATGTTTGGCATTAGAAAATTGACCACAATCGGTGGTCGTAATCATAGTCACAATCTTATTCTTATGGTGGGCATTTTACAAAACATTCTACTTGCATTTCTGTTTTTTTACTCTGCCTTCCATTTTATTGATGGAATCTGTGACTATTAGCTTGGAAGGTCAATACAATTATTCTGGACAAATAAATTAGTACTACTGGAAGAAATATAATACAGAAATTAATTTGATAACCCCCTGGATTGTGCAAAGCCTTTTAAAGTATTTAAAAGTACGAAGTACTTTACAATTTCTCTACAGAGTTCAGAAACTAGAAAAGTCTATTGTAATAGATATTCTGATACAAATACATTGTGTGCACAATTATTAAGCAAACTAGTATTTTGACCATATAATTTTCATGCATATTTTCCACCTCCAAGCTGTATAAAGTTGAATGTTTAGTGGATATCAGTGTATCAGGTGAGGTGAGATTAGCACCCTATGTCAAGGTGTGCATAATTATTAGGCAGTTTCTTTCAGATTTCACTGACTCTGAAGTCAAAAATTGTAAAAGATCTTTCAGAGGGATGCAGCCAGAGGTGGTATTCAGCAAGTTCTGACCAGTTCTGGAGAACTGGTAGCGGAAATTTTGAGTAGTTCAGAGAACTGGCAAATACCACCTTTGACTGGCCCCGTCCCCATATATTCACTGCCTTCCAAGTCCCAGCTGATCGGCTGGATCTTCTTTTGTTGCCTGGTACAGGAGAACCGAGCTAGGAAAGCAGGTTAGTGGAGTGGGGAGGGAATGAGATTTTGCAGTAACCTTCCCCCAAGAGTGGGGAGAGAATGGAGATTTTACAGTATCCTTCCCGTCATGCCCACCAACCCACGGCCACAGAACCAATAGTAAAATCCCACTACTACAACACTCTTGAAATTGCTAAGATATTGGGAGGTGATCACAGAACCATCAAATGTTTTGTTGCAAACAGTCAATAGGGTTGCAAGAAACATGTTAAGGAAAAAAAGGTGTACATTGACTGCCAAAGATTTGAGAAGAATCAAATGTGAATTCTGAAGCTCCTCTTTTTACAGAACTGAGATTTGGCTGGCAACATTCATCTTTCATATAATAATCATACAGAACAGCTCTGGAGACTTCAGACTGTCAATTTCTTTTGTGTACTCCAAGCAGTTTGAGATCTGGATACCAGTACGCCTATGGACACTATTCTCTGCACTTGGCAACTCTTTTTTTCCTAAAGTAATAATTTTTAAAAAGCTGAATTTCAAATAAAAAGCTAGCTTCTATCTCTTCATAAAAATTCTTAGTTACATAGGTATTCTTAGAAAAAATGCTGCTCACTGCCATTTATAAGTGATTATAATTGAGCAAGAAAAAAGGCAAAGTTGGCAGAGGGGTTAGTGGTAAAAAAATGACATATTAACAGTTTCCTTTATTGGAAATGTTTTCAGTTCAATACACTCAATACAGCCATCATTTTGTAAACATCACTGATAGCTCTCAAAATTCCAGAAGTACTTTCTTCACTCACAACAGCTAAAAATTTGTATTGAAATTTTAAAATATAAATTGTCTGTCCATTAACAATGCAAAAATGTATTTGCAAGACTGATAACCTCCCATTTGGCCACATGGTGGAGAATAGTAGTAGTTATATCCATACACAGAATGCATCACATTTGCACGTAAAAAGAATCACTGCTTAAATTTCTGTAAAGGTACACACTCTGCTTAAAAGAAAATATATGCAACAAGTGAGGCAATCAACACAGACTACAATAGTTGGCCGTGCAGGGACAAAAATAAATTACTGAAGCCTGGGAAATGAGTCCTTAGTTAATAAAGGTACTTATTTACCACCAGCCTATCAGATACTTTGAAGCAGAGGTCACAGTGACACAAGGAAACAATTAAGAACTTAATAGCCATCCGTTAACACCTTAATTAACTAAAGGTTCCCTGTTCTTAGTGTAGCTTTACTATGAAGAAAAATATGACCAAGGATAAACGCTCTGCAATACCATCCCCAAATACTTGGGGTGGCATATTCTTTCAGAATGAGACATGCTTATATGAGATGCGTTTTTTCCGAAGTTTGCTTTCCTAATTTTGTTGTTTTAAGGCCAAACTGAATGCAATCAGACAACTACACAAACATTACTGGAGTTTCTGCCTCTTCTTAGAAGAATGTACCAGCTGTTTCCTCAATGGCTTACGATGCAGATTGGGATCTGCTACTACCTGACATAGTATCTGACTATATCCATCTTCTCCGGCTCGACAAACAATGTATCAAACCACCCAATGGCCACGTGTTTTAGAAAGCACATGCATTAGCTGTGCACATGAAGCATGGCACTTTGTACGATTCATTTCAACGTGAAACCCGTGACGGAAACTGCGCAAGTTTCAGAGCTATCCTAAGTAGCAGAAAGGAGCGCCTGCAAAGGCAGCAGAAAACAAGCAACAATGCTCATCCATTCTGCAAAGCAAAAAGTCAAGTGGAGGAAGGAGTCCTTCATCTACGGCTGTCTAATACATTAAGACTCCCGTCTGATCCATATACCGCATCCTACTACTACTTCGGGTAATAGGCCCGAATCTCTTACGAAACCCTGTGATTTTTCGTACTCCAAAACGATACTTCCCCGAACCCACCCCTCCAGCCGTTCGCTACCGGTACCTGGCGAAGAAATGGAGAAACAGCGAAACACAACCTATGCTCATCCTCTAAGGCGCTCTGAATACCGGAACCAATGTAAAGGGGGAAGGAGTAACCATCATCCCTTGCGAGAGGATTGGCTGCCACCAATAATTTTCTCTAATCAGAGAAAATATACCTCCGGATGGTCTGCCTATATGTCTTTCTCACCCAATAGAAAGAGAAGATGACCAACTCTGGTGCTCCGCCTTCAGTCACTTAATAGCGCCGTGCTCTAATGAAAAAGAGGTAAAAGAATCTGTGTCATCCGTCACGGGACCTTCACATGCCTCTTTTTTTTAATAGTCCTTTCCCGTGGCCGTGGGCGGGATCTAGGTGGGGTTTAGTTTTAAGGTCTTATTGATCAGGCGCTGAGATTTTTGGAACGCCATTGGGTGTCTTAAATTTCCTTTTTGATCTGACTATGAAGGGAATGGCCGTGAGAAATTGATCTTGGAAAAAGAGTGGGCGGATAGCTTCTCCAGCGAGCAAGTTCTCTTTTGTTGACGTTAAAGCCATCATCTTCAGAAACATTTTCCCAGAGGCCATAAAATTAAGTGTCAACTTGGCCGGGCTTTTGGTTAGAAGATTGGAGGGGGGGGGGGTTGTATAGTTTTAAAAGTTTATGGTGACACTGCAGTCTCATTTGTCCCTACATAAATATGCAGGGAGGGTTTCTCATCACTAGAGTTGGCAAGTCTTGGAAATTGGGTCACATCCTTGCTCCTGGCAGACAACATATGTTTGCTTAACCTGTCCCAAATACTATAACTCTTTTACCTTGCTATAGAATATCTTATCAATATATGCTCAAGGCAGGAGCCCTTACACTATTCCAGACAAATGAATGTCCAATCTTTTCTTGAAATCTCCAGTGACTGAGCTTCCACAACTCCAGGAGACAAGCTGTTCCATGATTAATTGTTCTGACTGTCAGGAAGTTCCAGGTTGGATGTTCTTTAACCAGCTTCCACCCTTTGCTTCCTGGACTGCCCTCAGATCGGTGGGATTCAAGTATTTTTGCCACCAGTTTGGTGGGCGTGGCTTCATGGGCGTGCTTTGCGCACGTGCACACATTTTGTGTGCATGTATGCACCAAACACGCACTTTGCGCAGGCGCAGAGGTATTCTAACTAACCTCCTGCAAGCCTGCACAATCCGTCACTTTAGCAGTTGCTGCACAGCACTATTCTGTGCCACGCAAAGCAGCTGCACTTCAAAGTCAGCAGATAAAATTTAGTATGGCAGCCTGTGTAAGCGGGTGGCCCTAACAGCAGAGTGGCGGAGAGAACCGGTTCGGTCTCCACTGCTCATCACTGCTACCGGCTTGCCAGAACTGGACCAAACTGGTCGAATACCACCACTGCCTCAGATCCTTTGGGGAATGTCAACCCCCTTAACTCTGTGATTTAGATTACCATGTTGTCTCTTTTCTTTGTTAATTGAAACATATCTCAAATGGTTCCAGATCTTTTATAATCTTTGTTGCTCTTTTGTGCACTTTTTATAGGGTCTCAGCATCTGTTTTGTATTATAGTGACCAGAACTGGACATAGTATTCCAAGTGTGGCCCCACTAATGCTGCATAGGTGAGACTATCCCTTGTGCTATCTTGGCTTTTTGGGACCTGCAGCACACTATGCTAGTCCACCCCCCATGGTGCACTCTGGATAACACTTGAGGATGAGCTGAGTGGACCAGCAATCCCCAGCAGCCAAACAACTACTTAGTAATAACACTGTAGTCTCCCAGCTAATGTATACAGCCATATGCTAAATAATAAAAAAATAATTCTCACCATTGAACTTCGGTTAGCTAGGGCCCAATTTCCAGGGGAACTAATTAAAAGGAAACAATGAGAAGAAACAATTGGGCATTTGCAAAGTAAATTATGAACTATGATTTCCACTTATTTATATTGGATTTGGTGCTGTTTGATGTGTTCATGAATGTTTTAGGTAAGAGTGTACAATAAAATAAACAGTTGTACAATACTAGACTACAGAATTCTGAAAAAAATAACGAGCGAATATACACTGGTGGAATCTGAACTGGAAGATCTGGAACCATTTGAGATATGTTTATACATTAACAAAGAAAAGAGGCAACATGATAATCTTCTAAATCACAGAGCTAAGGGGGTTGATCAGCTAAATAAAGTGGGTGGTTGAGATGATTAACTCCCTAAGTATGTTCATACTGTAATAATTATGAAAAATATTGTTGGAAGAAATATCCATTTGCGCTCAGTTTCAAGTGGGAAGACAGACACTGGAAACACGGAGATTGCTTGGAAAGGTGATTTAATGGTGGACAGCAAGACCACATGATTTGAGGTCCTTGGTAAAAAAGCACATGGGTGAGAGAGGGAGAGAAATTTATAACCTCTGTTGGGCTTTGAACTTGCTTCCTGTTCCTTTGGCAAGAAATGTATCTTGATTGGTTGTCAGACTCCCATGGGGCCATGCTGGGGAAACTCTGTAGGTTGTCTTTTGAGTCCCAAGCTTGGTTGAATCTTTGCTGGGTGATGCAATGAAGGGGCTTTGGGCAATTCTTATTATGGCTTAATGGCTTTGCCCTGAAGGATTTTGAGTGAGGGTATTTGCTTATGACCTAGCCACGTCTTTATCTCTTAAGTGTTGACATCTGCTGTGGGCTATTGAGGAGGGTGCGAGCTATTAAGAGTGAGTCTACTTCCTGCCTAAAAAACATGTTTCTCCGTTTCTCATCCAGGGAAATATAATATTCTGCCGTTTTAATATTTCCGAGAATATTTCTTCTCAGAGAGGGGTGGGTGCTAACTTCCTACAAAATAATAGAAAAAATGAATTCCATGGTAGGAATTTGGGAAAAATTCATGAAGCTGGCAAAGGATATAATGCCTTTAAATATCTAATAGAGATGCTTTTTAAATGTTTCTGGTAATAGTTTTTAATTTCACATGTAATAAGGACAGCAAGGAGAAATCAAAGTGCCAGAAGAATAATTTGGGGTTCCAACTAGAGTCAGGGTTGCAGAAGAAGAAATAAAAATGAGATCCAGACAGCTGTGAGGAAAGATCTATTTATTCCCATACACGCTGCTAAGAGAGTCCAGGAATAGGATATAACTGCCCCTACTGATGTCATAGAGCTGAGTCTGCCACTATAAAAACCATCAGCCTTGGCTGTTCACCATCTTTTTGACTTACAGCTTTGTCTCTGGAAGGTTGTCTGAGCTTAAAACAAGTTGGAAAGAGTTTTAAAGAGTTTTAAAAATACTTGCAGAAGCATTTCCTTTGAACCTATAAGATCAGTGTCTCTACAATTCATGACCTTTAAGGTGGCGTTTTTGGTGGCCATCACTTTGGCCAGGAAAGTGTCGGAGTTGATGACCCTCTCCATTAGACAGGACCTTTGTGTGTTCCATGAGGATAGGTGGTTTTGAGGTTAGATCCCTCTTTTGTTCCTAAGATAAACTCCTTGGTTTTACCGGGCATAAGAAGTTGTTTTGCCAAATTTCTGCCCAGGACCACAACTTGAGTTAGAGCACAGATGGCATAAGTTGGACGTAAGGCAGACCCTCAAGATCTACATCAAGAGGACTGCTGAATTTAGGAGATTGGAGGCTATGTTTGTGTCATTTCATCCCACCTCCTCGGGGACCAAGGTGGCTCCTTCTACGATTGGGAGGTGGATTCGGACTTGCATCTCCAAGGCCTACCAAGCTTTGTCTCTGACAGTTCCTACAAACATCAAGGCTCACTCCACTAGGAGTGTGGCTACTTCAGTTGCTGGTCTTCTCAGGTTTTGCTGGAGGAGATTTGCAGGGCTACTACCTGGGCGTCTCCTTCGCTGTTGATATGACATTATAGGTTGGACTGCTTTGCTTTGGCAGACACCTCGTTCAGAAGAAGGGTGCTTCAACAGATGGTACCACAGTCAGAATGAACTACCCAGACGTTGACCTTCCTATGGGCATGCAGGCTTTGGTATGTCCCATTCCTAGACTCTTAGCAGTGTGTGTGAGAATGGGCATTGGTAGAATTATCTGAGAACGCCCTTTCTATATATACTGCAAGAGAGTCCAGCCCCACCCTAGTTCATCTGGGAGGGGGTATTTTGTTATGTTTACTTGTTTACCTTCCAGATACACATTATGTGTGTCAAGAATCTTCACCTAAAAGATGGCGAGCAGCCAAGGCTGATGGTTTTTATAGTGGCAGACTCAGCTCTATGATGTCAGTAGGAGTCATATCCCATTCCTGGACTCCCTTGCAGCATATAGAAAGGGCGTTCTCAGGTAATTCTACCAATGCCCATTCTGTTTTGCTTTAGGGGCAGAAAAATGGGGTACAGCAGCAAACATTTACAAGGGGAACTTGTTTGGGGTGAGGAAGTGCTGATTTTAGGGTGACAAATGATGTATGTGTAGGTATGTGTAGGTGCATGTGTGTGTGTGTGGTATGTATTCTTGTGAATATGCAGTTAAGGAATCAGTTCTTAACAAATGAACCAGCAAACATGTTGAAAACTCTTTAAACGTCACGAGCTATATCAAACCTCCTTCCCAGCTGAAGGAAATCAACAACTAGCAGATGACCTGAATGTGTTTTACTGCAGGTTTGAAAGGAAACTACAGCCACCTATTTCCACAAACCCCATCACAAACATACCAACAACAGCCAAGTCTCCAACAACTGACCCCAACCCATTGGGTCCACAATCACTGGTGATCACAGAAAAAAAAAGTGAAAGATCTATTTCACAGACAAAAGCCAGGAAAAACACCAGGGCCAGAAAGATAACTCCTTTTGCTTAAAAATCTGTGCTGACCAATTGGCCCCCATCTTCACCCAAATCGTCAATAAATGACAAGAGATGTGCTATGTTCCTTCTTGCTTCAAATGCTCTACTATCATCCCAGTGCAAAAGAAGCCCTCCATCAAGGAACTACATCTGTAGTTATGAAAATCTTTGAAAGGCTAGTGCTGTCCCACCTGAAAACCATCACAGATCTGCTGTTAGATCCCATGCAGTTTGCATACTGAGCAAATACATCAACAGATGATGGTGTTAATATGGCTCTGCACTACATCCTACAACACCTTGAATCTCCAAATACCTATGCAAGGGTTCTCTTTGTAGATTTCAGTTCAGCATTCAATATCATCATTCCAGACATTCTTCTAACTAAATTAAACCAGCTAGTGGTACCTGAACACACTTTTAAGTGGATCATAAGCTTCCTAACAGACAGGAAGCAGCAGGTGAAGCTAGGCAGAATCACATTCGATACCTGTACAATTAGCACAGCCCCCCCATAGCTGTATGCTTTCTCCACTTCTCTTCTCCCTATATACCAATGACTGCATCTCAAATGATCCATCTGTTAAAATACTGAAGTTTGCAGATGTTTGCAGTTACAGTGATTGGTCTCATTCGAGACAAAGACGAATCCGCATACAAACAGGAGGTTGTACAACTTACCTTGTGGTGTAACCGGAACAATCTGTAACTGGACAGACTCAAAACCATTGAAATGGTAGATTTTAGAAGAAACCCTCCCATACTACTACCTCTTACAATACTAGACAATAGAGTATCAACAATTGAGTACTTGTAATTGAATACTTATTTGACATTCAAAGTTGAATTAATTAATCTATTATTTGCTGGTATGGATAATCACTGTATTATTTGTTGGTAATTATTTGTTAGTAATAGCATTAACTATTCAATATGATGGGCAGTCAATTAATTAATAGATGTCACCAATCAATCAGTTAGAGAACAAATCGGGAATTGATTACTCTTAATTAAACTAATCTATAGATGTACTAAACAATCAATCAATCAATCAAATCAAATCGACAATGAATGATATTGGACAATTAATCAAGTAGACAATGAATGATACAGTAGTAAATCACTATCAATCCATTAAAGTCATCAATAAATCAGTAATTAGAGTAATCAATAAATCAGTAATTAATAGTTAATTAACCAATTGTCAAACCAATCAATTGATACATTAATTATTTTAGAGAAATCATTGTCTAATCATTGATATAGGGCTTGATTTAATTGGGGTAACTGCCGGAATCCTGACATAATGAGGTAATGGAGATTAGTAGGTGAAGGTGAAAGTTTTTCCTTGGCTTCTCTTTAAAGTCTTTTTGTTTTAATGGCTACTAAGTAATTGTTTCCTAGTGAGGTAGAGGTTGGTGAGAGATTGTTTGGTGACATAGAGGATTGTAGGATTGTTTTCTAGCAAGATTGTTTCCTGGTAACAACAAAAATAAGACATTTTTCTTGCTGGGATTTTGACTTGCTGTAATTTTGGCTGAGGAAGGCTGTGGGGGAATGATTAATTGTGCTCTGTTTATAGAATAGATCTGTTTACAGCACACTGCTCTTGAATTTGTTGAGAGAATCAAAATGTCGTTATTGAAAACCATGCCTTTTCTGCTAGTCTTAAACAAATATTAATTGATGTTAAATCAGTATAATAGTATGTGGGAATGACTTTGGAGACCAGGCAAAAGTATGCTTTTCAAAAAAGGGAACAATCAGATAAGAGGGAGTATAACCCATACCTGTATAGTGAGAAGCTCTGGAGGTATGCTCCTTAAATTATTGGAATACAAAGGTGACAGCGAAAAAATTGTACTTTCAGATTTAGAAGTTTCTGTTAATGCAGCCTCACAATGAATTACAATTAGTTTATATGGCCTTGTTTCCTACCTAGTCTACCTGGTTAGGGCTAACAATCAATTTCTAAGTAGTACAGCTTTCAGTGATAAGTCTGATATTTTAGGAGTGCAACTCCCTTTAAAATGTTTCAACTTTCCTATTACTGTCTAACATTAGATGTCAAAGAATTCCAATTGTTATTCATTTAAGTTAGCAACTTTAGCGCAGGTAGTCCTCAACTTACAACCACAATTAAGGCCAATTTTTGTTGCTAAGCAAAACATTAGTTAAGTAAATTTTCCCCATTTTATGCCCTTTCTTGCCACAAATGTTAAGTGAATCACTGAAGTTGTTAAATTAGTAACCTGGTTGTTAAGTGAATCTAGCTTCCCCATTGACTTTGTCAGAAAGTCACAAAAAATCATCATGACACAGGGGCACTGCAACTGTCATAAATATGAATATGCTGCCTAGAGTCTGAATTTTGATCACATAACCATGGGGATGATGCAATGATCTCATCAAGCTCAAGGCTGACTCAGCCATCCATCCTTCTGAGGTCAGTAAAATGAGGATCCCGATTGTTGGGCTCAATATACTGACATTGTAAACCACTTAGAGAGGGCTGGAAAAGCACTGTGAAGCAATATATAAGTCTAATTGCTATTGCTATGGCTATCATAAAAGTGAAAAAGTCATGTCATAGCTTTCTAAGGCAAGTGGACTTTCTTGCTTTTCTTTGAAGACGTTTCACTTCTCATTCAAGAAGCTTCTTAAGCTCTGACTGGATGGTGGGGAATGGAAGGATTTATACTTCTTGCAGATAGCTAGTCATTTGCATTTCTGAAGAAAAGGGGTGTTAAACTCAAGTCCCGTGGGCCGGATCCGACCTATAGAGTGCTTAGATCTGGCCCATAAGGCCATCCTGGAAACAGCAAAAGATTGGCCATGGCGCTTCTGCCAGCAAAAATGGAGCTTGGGAGAGCCACGTGTGGCCGTCCCAAGCTCCATTTTCGGCTGTGATGGCCTCCTGCAACTCTCTATCAGTGAAAATGGAGCTAGGGAGGGTTGCATGCAGCCCCCCGAGCTCCACTGTCAGGCTACAGAACTTTTCCCATTCACTCAACTAGAATGAACTTCTGAAAACGTATCAAAAAGGAATCCTTTATT
>BHFT01070706.1:0-32945 GCA_004320025.1 Laticauda laticaudata | reverse complement strand
TTTCCTTCCTGCCTTCCTTACAGGATTAGGCCAGTAATTTCTTCTAACAACCGGTTCTCCGAACTGCTTAGGATGTTCGCAACCAGTTCTAGAGAATAGGTGTGAAGTGGTAGAATCCCATCCCTGCTCTTCTCTGTATTTTTTCTAGAGTCTCAACTTCTTTTTTATAGTGTGGTGACCAAAACTGGATGCAGTACTCTTGGTGTAGTCTTACTAAGGCTTTATAGAGTGGTATTATAACCTCGCTTGATCTTGATTGTATCCCTCTGTTAATGCAACTGAGGATTGCATCTGTCCATCCAAAGCACAGTCAGGGTTGATTTCTTTTAAGATTGACTGATTGGATCTCCTTGCAGTCCAAAGGACTCTCAAGAATCTTTTCCAACATTGCAATTTTCATTTTTGTTTTCAGATATCATACGCCAAAAAGGTTTTTTTTAAAAAAAAAATGCAAGAAATGCCTCACATCTATTAATTTTATCTTGAATTTACACAACTGGAAGAGATCACTACTTCCTTTTAGCCAATCTTTTAAACCAGCTTTCTCCAAAAGATATCTTCCAGCTACACTTTGACACAAGTCGCAGAATTCCCCATTGGCAGAATTCTGAGAGTTACAATCCAGCAACATCTCTGAGGAACATGGGTGCTTTCGAAACAGGAAATATAAATGAAAAATATTTGGAAGCTGCATGTGCATTTGTGTGCCATAGTCCTCAGCCTATGACCACAATTGAGCCCAAGACAGTTGTTAAGTGAATTTTGCCTCATTATAGCATCTTTCCTTCCATGGTTTTTTAAATGAATCTCTTTCAGTTGTTAAGTTAGTAACACAATTATTAAGTGATTCTGGCCTCCCCAACAGAAAGTCACAAAAGGTGATCATATAAGGTGACCTGGACAATGCAACTGTCACAATCATATGCCAGTTACCAAACAGCCAAATTTTGATCACATGACCACAGGTTTGCTGCAAAGGACATAAGTGTGAAAAAAACAGTCTTAAGTGACTTTTTTCAATGCTGCTGCAAGTTTGAACAGTTGCTAAACAAATGGTTGTTTAGTGGAGGATGACCTGTATACCATGTCTACGAGAAACACAGTAAGGGCAGCTTTTCAAAACAGATCTCGATCATGTGCAACTGTAAATCCGGTTAGTATATCAAAAAGAAGAGAAATATGCCCCGTTTTAGAGGATTTTCACTGCGCCTGGAAGTTGGGACTGCCTCTAAGATCCTGTCTGGAAGAAGGGCATTTTGTCCTCTTTCCTTCTGGCGCCCATAGTGAGGAGCAGATGGCTGTGTTTATCATCCATCAGTCAAAAATAAAAAGTGTGTTCTGGTTGGTGCAATGAGCCACACTAATTGTTTAATGCACTGCACTTAGATTAAGCCTTTGCATCTGGTATCCATTTCAGTAAGAACTTGCAGAAGTGCAGTCTTGGCGTACCAAACCTTCATACAAAAGGTAAGTTTCAGAAATATTTATATATACAAATCCAGATTATTTAGTTCTGTCACTCTAGCATTGCCTATTAATGAATAGATAGTCAAATCAGATCCTTATCCAATTCTGCAATAAAGTGTTTCTAATGTCTGGCAGAGTGATTGTCTCTCTAATCTCAACAGTGACTGCAAGTAGTCCCTAACTTACAAGCTCCAAATTTCCATGGCTAAGCAAGGCAGTGATTAAGTGAGTTTTGAAAACCATTTTCAGTGTTTTTGTCAATACTGTTAAGTGAATCACTGCAGTTGTTAAGTGATCAAGGGGTCATTAGGTGAATCTGGCTTCTCCCATTGACTTTGCTCTTTGCAAGCCAGCTAGGAAGGTTACAAATGGTGATCGCATGACCCTGGGACATTGCAACTATCATAAGTACATGCCAGTTGCTAAGTGTCCAAATTTTGATCACGTGACCATGGGAATGCTGCAGTATGTGTGAAAATTGGCCATAAGTCACATTTTCAGTGCAGTTGCAACTTTGAAGAATCACAAAATGAATGGATATAAGTTGAGGACTATTTGTAGTATATTATCTGTAGTATGCACTTCTCAAATTCAATTAAAGATAAGTGAGTTTAGAAAAGTCCACCTCTCTAAAACCTATATATCTGAATCAATTGTGTTTTGTCAATGCATTTGAGAAAACTCTGACAAAACACATTTAATTATATATTTTAATAGATATTAATTCCATTTAAGTTTTCAATAAATGTCAAATTTATGATTTAGCATCCCAACTATTCATTACCCTAGAGAATATAAATAAGGTGATCAAAGGAAACATGGACAGTCCTCACCTGCCCACTCCCCAATTTAGATAAATTATATGCAGCAAGATTCTAATATTATGCAAATTCAAACAAAAAATAAAGTTCTGAAAAGATACTTACTCCACGTATTTATTCCACTGAGGAAGTTCGGACCACGCCATGAATACACAGTTGGTTAAAATAGTGCACATAATAAACATACTGAATAATGTAGAAGTATGAGTTAAGGAAATAACTTTAAAGGAGTTTTGAATTTTAAAAACATATTTAAAAATCAGCTCTTCACACTTTCACTGTTGTGACATTGCAATATTTTTCCTGTTTCACAGCTTTTATTCATCCTTTCCATAAATAAAAGGCAATGGTTGGATTTGCTATAGACATATGTATAGTATGTATGTATGAGTAGAGAGTACAGACATAACTTTGGGTTGAAGTTTACAGAAAAACACATAGCCAAGAAATAATTCTTGAAGCAAAGTCAGTGATCAAATATTGCAAATATTATCTAGTCGGTCATTGAATATTGTTCAATGTGTTTTTATACATACAAGCTTTTCTCATTTCTTTCAATATAAAAATGCCTCTAGTATTTATATCATTAAGAATCCTGCTCTCTCTGGTGAATTCAAATGTGTGTTTATTTAATTTTATTAAATTGTTGCTGAACTTCTGACCTAAGAATCCTTCAGATCTGACCATTATGGCTGTAATTGGTTCAGCAATATCTGAAAGGTCTCAAACTTGTGACCAAGTGTATATCCCTTGGGGATACGCCATGGGTTCATATTCACAGATATATACTCAAGTGAAACTTGACACCTAGTGATTAAATGGACAAAACCAAGTAATTTTCTTAACAACAATACTGGAGTAACTTTAAAAGTGTTTTTTTCAGATTTTTTTTTTGCTTTAATTTCTCAGAACTAGCTTTCAATAGAAACATTTTTATGACCTATCATTCAAATTCTAATCAATCTACTCCAATCAGGAAGGAAGAAAGGGAAGGAAGGAAGAAAGGGAAGGAAGGAAGGAAGGAAGGAAGGAAGGAAGGAAGGAAGGAAGGAAGGAAGGAAGGAAGGAAGGAAGGAAGGAAGGAAGGAAGGAAGGAAGCTTTATTAAGTCAATTGACCATATCAAATACATAAAACTGATATAAAAGTACAAGTTGATACAAGGAAAACAATAGGACATGTTCATAATACACTGTCACCCCTACAGTTAACCCCAATCTGATCTAAGTATTCAATTCTCTTCAAAAGGGCCTTTGAAATTAAATATGTAATCTTACTGATGAGAGATCCTTGGTGCTCTCTGAACTTGGTTGTTTTCTTGCAGATGTTTTGTTATCCAAACTAAGCAACATCATCAGTGCTAGAAGGGAGTGGGTTTGCATTTCTAGCAATGGTGATGTTGTCTAGTTAGGTAATGAAATATCTACAAGAAAACAATCAAGCTCAGAGAACATCAAAGACCCTTCATTTCAACTCTGAGCTACAAATATTCTCCTTTATCAAAATACACTTTCTTTTCAATAGAAACTGTAAGTTTCCTTTTTATTACAGCCTAAAACAATCATTTGTAGATGAAGCTGAATCCAAACGTATATTTTTAGTAAAAACTGAACTTCCTACTCCAAAAATGTTCCTAGGGAAAAAAAAAAGGGGGGGGGAGAAAGAGAGCCTTAAAAAATAGCNCCAAAAATGTTCCTAGGGAAAAAAAAAAGGGGGGGGGAGAAAGAGAGCCTTAAAAAATAGCCAAGATTAGCTTCTCTTAAAATACATTTTAATAAGGTCCATGTTGAATGGGAGCGCAGGTGTGGTGCTGCCAATTCAGCATAATAAGAAAATAAAAAGTATTCAGCAGCAGCAGGAGGAGGAGGAGGAGGAGGAGGAGGAGAAGAAGAAGAAGAAGAAGAAGAAGAAGAAGAAGAAGAAGAAGAAGAAGAAGAAGAAGAAGAAGAAGAAGAAAGACAGACAGAAAGAAAGACAGAAAGAAAGACAGGAACACAGGACAGAGCAAACAGAAGCTTGCTTGGGAGAATAGGGTTCTCTTGCAAATGATTATAAGTGGCACCCTAACTAGTGATGCAATTGGTGTACAAGGGGCCTTGGATAAGGAAAAGTGACAGCTCCTTGCCCCAAGGAACTTACAACCTAAATTTAGAATTTAGAATAGAAAGAAATAGGAAAGGGATAACAAAGGATGAAAATAAGAATCTACAATGCTTGTGTGTGTATTTGTGAGTGTGTGTGTATGTGAGAGTGAGGGAGAGAGAAAGAAAAGAGACAGACAGAGAGAGAGTTTTCTTCCTCAATGTGGTGGCCAGCAGCAATTTTGGGACGTTTCAATTCCTTCATAAGCATGATAACTCAATTAAAGTGATGGGACTGCATCTGTCAGGTATGAACAAACATATTCACATATAACATGTTCAATTAGCTATTTTAATCCTCCTGTCTCTGTCACAGGAATCTTTCCAGACTGGCAATTTCAGATTAACAGAGTTAGAAGGGACCTTATAGGTCATCTAGTCCAATCCCATGCCCAAGCGGGAGACCCTACACCATTTCTGACAGATAGGGGTCCAATCTCTCCTTGAAAGTCTCCAGTGATGAAGCTCCCACAACTTCCAAGGGCAACTTCTGTTCCATTGGTTGATTGTTCTCACTGTCAGAAAGTTTCTCCTTATTTCCAGGTTAAAACTCTCCTTGTTCAGTTTCCATCCATTATTAGGTAATTTGGTAATTAAGGATTAGGTAAAATTCAATGGCATTCGGGTGGGTGGGGAGATTTCAGATCTTGCCCTCTTGTGCCTCTGCAAAGATTCCAGACTAATTCCCCTTTTGATTCCTCCCCTGGTTGGCCAGTCTTTCTCTCTCTGATGGCATAGTCCTGAACCTTGTTTGAAAGTATTGCAGTTTCTTCTTTTCTTCCAAAAGATACAAATAATTTGAGTTGTTGGACAACAATTGGTCTAGAGAAGATAAGGACTAACCTCATCATTTTGTCTTCCTGTAAAAAGGCAAGTTATAACTGTTGACACAATGTCTAAGAAGCTAGACAAGAAATGTCCTGTCCTGTCCTGTCCTGTCTTGCCCCATTTTATGTCCTATCATAAAATGGAGCAAAACTCATTTAATAACAGTCTTGCCTGGCAACATAAATTTTGGACTCAAATATGATTGTAAGTTGAGGAGTACCTGTAACTTGGTATTTACCCAGAACTGTTGATAATACCAAAGCAGTCCTGTGTCCTATTTAATTATTCCCAATTTGGCTTAATTAATCATTGGCCACATCCATCTGCCCACATGTCTTGACTTCTTTTTATGCCTGATCACACATACAATGAGCCTGGATAATGGCCTTCCAACCTTGCATCAATAAACCCCCCACTATCTACAACTCAATTATTTCAATTACACAAAGGTGAACTTTTAAACAGGGGGAATCCCTTTCCATTGTTGGGGCAAGAAATAGGAGAAACCGGATATTATTTTTTCCTGTCCCATATCTACTCTCAAAAACTCACTGGGTTGCTAACCTAGCCTGCTAATTCCCACATGAAAACTTAGAAACTAGTAATTGGACTCAGGAGTAAAAACAGTAATCAAAAACATGGTATTCCCCTGGGATCTATCTCTCCCGATGAATAGCTGTAGAGAATTGCAGATGGCCAGCATTGCTTTCTGCCAAATTGACTTGGTGAACACTTATTTTTATAATCTAGTTAAGAAGTTAAGAGGCTTGGGGTCCCGATTCAACTCTTGGGGAGTGAGTCTCTTACTTTTCTGTACTCTTTCCAGCAAAAGGAAGTCACTTTCCTGACACACCTTTTTTCATGAGTGAGAAAACAGGATGCCAGAAGGAAGGTAAATGATTGCAACTCCTATAGGGAAAATAGGAAGAGGTCCTTGTGGATTCCTTTGTGGGCAAAGAAAGATTAACAAGCACATTATTCGAAGCTGATTGGCAAAATCAGTGTTACCTGCTCTTTATTTTGAGTTTAGCTCCAAATATAAAATAACTGTCAACTGACAGGGAAATTAGGAAGTTCAAATGAGTATAAAGATTTATTGCAAGCTCTCTACAAGAATCTGACCAACTAGCTGTT
This sequence comes from Laticauda laticaudata, assembly GCA_004320025.1. Lineage (NCBI taxonomy): Eukaryota > Metazoa > Chordata > Lepidosauria > Squamata > Elapidae > Laticauda > Laticauda laticaudata. Next base: position 26,555 of record BHFT01070706.1, on the reverse strand, counting down.
AAGAGAAATGAGCAGGAGATAAGAGAGGTCTTTGGGGGGTGTGGACTCTTGAGGACACGCAGGTATTCGAGACTTATGATGCATTTGACCCCTCCCTCAGGCTCAGTGTGTTCATCTCCTATAATAACTGCAATTCTGAAATTGCATTCTGATTAAGGATACATACAATATTTAATTTAAATAAAACATTCCTTCCTTTCTTCCTACAAGATAACTCTCAGCCACGAAAAGATTAGCCATTCCTGCTCTATCAGCTAAGCCACAATATTCAACCACAAAAGCTTATAGAGGTAGAGGTAGTCCATGATATATGACCACAATTGAACCCAAAATGTCTGTTCTTAAGTTAGGCAGTCGTTAAATGAGTTTGACCCATTTTAGAACCTCTCTTGCGACAGATGTGAATTGAATGATTACAGTTGTTAAGTTAGTAAACATTGACTTTCTTTGTCAGAAGGTCACAAAAGTTCATCACATGACCTTGAGACACTGCAAACGTCATAAATATGTGTCATTTCCCAAGCATTCAAATTTTGATCCCATGACTGATGCTGCAGATTGTAAGAATGAAAAAAAAACATAAATCATTACTGTTCTAATTTTCAATAGTCATCAAATGAATGGCTGTAAGTCAAGGACTACCTGTATTAACTAGACTCTTCATCTTATAGATATATAACTGAGTCCACTCTAATAGCAACAGCACTTATATACTGCTTTATAGCCCTCTCTAAGAGGTTTACAGAGTCAGCCTCTTGCCCCCAACAATCTGGGTCCTCATTTTACCCACCTCGGAAAGATGGAAGGCTGAATCAACCTTGAGCCTGGTGAGATTCGAACTGCCAAACTGTAGGCAGCTGGCAGTCAGCAGAAGTAGCCTGCAGTACTGCACTCTAACCACTGCGCCACAGAGACTCCTAATGCTGATGAAGGAACCTCCTGACAAGTTGTCATTTCCCATGAATGATTATCCTACCTTGCAAGATCATTTGTGTCAACATGAATACTCCTACCAGAAGGAAGCTCCTGCTGCTATTTAGGTAGAATCAGAATAACAGATTTGGAAGAGTCTTGCAGATCTTCCAATCTAATGCCCTCTTCAGGAAGGAGACCCCATACCATTTTGGATAAATAGTTGTTCAGTTTCTTCTTTAAAAATCTCCAGCATTGGAGCACACATAACTTCCAGAGGCAAGTCATTCTACTGATTAATTTTTCTCACTGTCAGAAAATTTCTCCTTAGTTCCAGATTGCTCCTCTCTTGATCAGTTTCTATCCATTGCTTCTTGTCCTGCCTTCAGGTGCCTTGGAGAATTGGTGGATCCCCTCTTTATTGTGGGAGCCTCTCAAATATTGGAACACTGCTATCATGTCACCTCATAGGCTTTCTTTTCACTAGACTAGACAATTCCAGTAAACATTTGCCGTATATTTTAGCTTCCATCTTGCCATTCAACCTCCTTACCCTACCATCCAGACCATTAGAATTTACTCCATCCGCTATCCGACAGCCCTTAAATCTTTCATGACAAATGTCATAAAATTAAATCATATCTCCATGCAAAGCATAAACCATTGTATCAGGCCTTCTGACCGGAATGCAGGATCTATATAAAGAAATGTAAAACTGACCTTGGGGGAAGATATGAGAGAATCAGAGACAGAGAGAAGCTTAAGAAAGATACTTAAAATAACCCAGCCTTGATTTTTGCTTGGTGTAATGTGGAACAGAGGGGAATCTGGAAAAATTTTCAAGATCCTTTTATTCAACCTTACTACAATAAACAACATTCCTGAAATCCTTTGTGCCTTCTTTTTGGCATGTTCTGCCTAAAGGGCCAGCCTCCAGCACAATATTGTTAGATTTTGTATGCTAGAGCATACAAAATATTTGCTAGACCAATACCTGAATACAGATCATCAGTCTTGAACCGACATTACGTATCTGATATTAGCACAGTTGAGAAAGTCCAGAAATATTTCACAAGAAGAGTTCTCCACTCCTCTACTTTTTGCAGAATACCTTATGCCACCAGACTTGAAATTCTAGGCCTAGAAAACCTAGAACTATGCCACATTCGATCCGATCTAAGTATAGTACATAAAATTATATATTGCAATGTCCTACCTGTCAATGAATACTTCAGCTTCAAGAGCATACAATAGATACAAATTGCACCAAACTTGATTGCAGGAATTACGACTTCAGCAACAGAGTGGTTAATGTCTGGAATCCTCTACCTGACTCTGTGGTTTCTTCCCCAAACCCCAAAAACTTTAACCTTAGACTGTCTACTATTGACCTCACCCCTTTCCTAAGAGGTCATGTATAGAGTGTGTATAAACACACCAATATGTCTACCATCCCTGTCCTATTGTTTCTTTTTTGTTTCTCTTTTTCATATCCATTCATGTATTCATAACTATGTTTATACATATCTGTTATCTCATAATTGCTTGACAAATGAAATAATAAATAAAATAAATAAATTTCCCCACCACTACTAATTCTACGCAAAAATTTTACAACTCTCTGTTCACTGTTGTGTGCACATCACTTTCTTGAGCCAGTCAATGTTCTTTCCAATTACCCAGTAAATGGGAATTAAAATGACACAGATGGCCCTTAACCCTTAAGACCACAATTGTGCTCTAAATCTCCCTTCCTATGCAAGACATTTATTAATTCAGTTGTACCCCATTGTATGAACTTTTTGCCACTTGTTAAGCAAATCACTGCAGTTGTTAAATGAATTGTGTGTGGTTGTTCAGTGAATGTGGCTTTTGCCATTGCTTGTTGGAAGCCAGCTGAGAAAGTTACAAATGGTGATCAGATGACCCTGGGACAGTGCAACTGTCATAAGTACATGTCAGTTGCCAAGCACCGGAATTTTGATCAAGTGGCCATGGGGATGCTGCAAGTGTGAAAATTGGTCCTCAGTGCCATTATAATTTTGAACAGTCACTAAACAAATGGTTGTAAATCAAGGATTGCACGTAAGGATTTCCTTTCTTGCTATTCTTCATTTGTCAGGATGATCATTCATGGCTAGGAAAAAACAAAGATAAATTGGTGCATGGTGCTCAGGTCAGTGGTGGGATTCAAAAAATTTTACTACTGGTTCTGTAGGCATGGCTTGGTGGGCATAACAGAGGAAGGATACTGCAGAATCTCCNATTGGTGCATGGTGCTCAGGTCAGTGGTGGGATTCAAAAAATTTTACTACTGGTTCTGTAGGCATGGCTTGGTGGGCATAACAGAGGAAGGATACTGCAGAATCTCCATTCCCTCCCCGCGCCATTAACCTGCTTCCCAGCTCTGTTCGAATGCGCAAGGCAATCAAAGAAGACCCAACCGATCAGCTGGGACTCAATGGGAGGCAGAAAATAGATGGGGGTTGGGCCAGTCAGAGGTGGTATTGGCCAGTTCTCCAATTACTCAAAATTTCTGCTACTGGTTCTCCAGAACTGATCAGAACCTGCTGAATACCACCTCTGGCCCAGGTGAGCAGCAAAACTGCCGCTTAGGGCAGGGGTCTCCAACCTTGGTGACATTAAAACTTGTGGACTTCAGTTCCCAGAATTCCACAGTCAGCAATGCTGGGAGCTAAAGTTCACAAGTCTTAAAGTTGCCAAAGTTGGAGATCCCTGCCCTCAGGGTAACGATGAAGATGAACCAGAGCAACCTTTATCCACTTGCCGAGAGAGGCAGATATTGAGAAGTGGGGAGCAGGACATGAATTCTTTAAAAAGAGAGTCATCTATTCTGCAGCTCCAAAGGAAGTGTGGACAAACATTTGTATAGTGTCTCCTGCTTAAGCAGAAAATCAGACTAGAAGGCCTCCAAGGCTCCTTCTCGCTCTATTCTGATTAAAGTGCCCCTGAACTGTCTTTGTATCATTTCCTCTGGAGTTGAAGTCCTGAGTCCAAGGTAGGGGTGGGATTCAAATTTTTTAACAACCAGTTCTGTGAGCGTGGCTTAGGTGGTGGTCGTAACTTGATGGTCATGTGACTGGGTGGGCATGGCTTGGTGGTCATGTTATTGGCTGAGCATAACCAACTCAACATCACTCACATCGAGGCACACATCTCCTTGCCTGGCCATAAGTGTGAAAAATGGTCATAAGTCACTTTTTTCAGTGCCATTGTAACTTCGAATGGTCCCTCCACACAAGCAAAGTACCAGCAAAGGAGGGGGAAAAAACTCCAGAGAAGTTCCAGAGACAGGAAGTCTAGTCCTGCCAAGAATGTAATAAGGGTTAACAGAAGGGCAGTTTCTGTAAGCAACACCAGAATGTTTCCTTCCTGCCTTCCTTACAGGATTAGGCCAGTAATTTCTTCTAACAATCGGTTCTCCGAACTGCTTAGAAATGTTAACAACCAGTTCTAGCAAATAAGTGGGAACCTGTAGAATCCCACCCCTGGTCTAAGGGGATTTTTATCTTCATTGTTCTTTGATGAAACAGCAGCCTCCACAAGAGGCAGTTGGAGCAGAATAATGAGGGTGGTATTGTGTTGTCATGTTGTAAGTCCCACCCCTTTTATACATGCACACATATACAAACTGAGTGGTGATGGCAGCTCAATGCTGTCTCGTTCTGACAAAAACAGCAGTATCTTCAAGACACATTCCAGTTCATTTATTTTCTTATTATGCTATGGCACAATAAGCACTGCAAAGGAAGATTCGCTCAAAGTTTAAAAAAAAAAGAGTTCAGAAAGATTTTTTTCTCTCATACACATCTGGCACTCTGCTTCTGTCAGTGCAAACTTCTGCTTTTAGCTATAGCATCAGCAAGTTTGTTAATCTGGTTTAGCTTGAACAACTGAAATGTGGAGTCCTTGGTGGTCTCCTTAATTGCTAGCAATCAATACTAAATGAGTAAAGATTAACACCAAGATCAATACTAAATCAACAATGAAGTAAACAATACCCCAATCAAGGAACTATCAACTCAGACCAACAAACTAACAGTAAACCACAACCTAATCAAGGAACCAAACAACTCATTCCCTCCAACACTGCATAGAAAGAGAGCAAAGATTACTACCACTGGTGATGTTACCTGGTAGGATTAGGAAACCTCTGCAAGAAAACCATCAAGCTCAGAGAGCACCTCACACCTCACAATCATCATCATCATCACTTCTTCCTCCTCTTTTTCCCCTCCCTCTTCCACTCTGCAAACCCTTTCTCCTAGCACTGATGATGTTGTCTAATCGGGTCATGAAACAACTGCAAGAAAACCACCAAGCTGAGGACCCCACATTTCAACCCTGAATTATAAATATTCCCTTCTATCTCTTATGCATATGATTCTTTCAAAAAAAGAAGCCATTTTAAGTTCTTTATTACTGGATCTAAACCTCTTCTTGAAGCTGGGAAGGCAGGAGTGAGTAGTTTCCAGGTTTGCTTGCTTGCTTGCTTAATTTAACTATTTGTTTATTTATTTTCACATTTAAAAAAAAAAGACTCCTTCACAGAGGGACAGTCAGTACAACCACCTCCCACAGTCTTGAAGAGAGTTGCAGACTGCAGACTGCCTTGGAAAAGTGTGAGACTTAGGATTAAATTTGCAGAGCGCGTCCTTGACTTATGACCACAACTGAGCCCCAATTTATTTTGTGAAGTGAAATAGTTAGAAAAATCAGTTTTGCCCCATGTTACAACCTTTCTTGCCACAATTGTTAAATGAATCGCTGTAGCTGTTAACAACACGGTTGTTAAGTGAATCTGGCTTCCCCCATTGACTTTGCTCGTCAGAAGGTTGCAAAAGGGGATCCCATGACCCCTGGGACTCTGCAACAGCCATAAATACATCCCATTGCCAAGCACCCAAATTATGACCATGGGGATGCTGCAACAGTTGCAAGAGTGAAAAAAAGGTCATGTATCACTTTTTTTCTGTGTCTTTGTAACTTTGAACAGTCACTAAATGAACTGTTGTGTATTGGCTGTTGTAAAGTAGTTGGCAGATATTTTGTTGTATGTGGCTTCCTTCTTTTGTCTATGAAAGGCAAGTAACCCCGTCATCACATGGGGTCTGCAGAGAGAGACAAAGGACAGCCTGTGCACCACGAACAGAATAGAATAGGAATAGAACAGAATAAATATTGGAAGGAATAGAATAGAACTAAAATTAGAATAGAATAGAATTAGGAATAGGAATAGAATAGAAATGGAATAGAAATACCATGTTTCTCATATAATAAGGCTGGGTCTTATTTTTTTTGAGCCCTGAAAAAATGGCTAGGCTGTCTTTTCAGGAATGACTTAATTCCCCCCCCCCTTGCATCTTCGGATGGGTGGGTGGCGACGGCTTGGATATTGACCTCGGCGTTGATAAGGCACTTCATATCGGGGGCAACGCAGGCAGCACCATGTCCAGGTGTGCAACAAAAGTACTTCCTAATGGCAAGTCCCCCCACCATTCCTCCCCATTTTGCATGTTTTAACAGAGGCCTTAATTTGGGGGGAGGGGCTTAATTTCATTTCATATCTATAAAACATGCTGGGACTTCCTATTGGGAGAGGCCGTATTGTTGGAGAAACAGGGTAGAATAGAATAGAACAGAACAGAACAGAAAAAATATTGGAAGGAATAGAATAGAAATAGAGTAGAATAGAATAGAATAAGGAACAGGAATAGAATAGAATAAATATTGGAAGGAACAGAATAGAATTAGAATAGAATAGAATTAGGAATAGGAATAGGAATAGAAATAGAAATAGAGTAGAATAGAATAGAATAAATATTGGAAGGAATAGAATAGAATAGAATAGAATAGAATAGAATAAATATTGGAAGGAATAGAATAGAACAGAAATAGAACAGAAATAGAAATAGCAACACAGTAGAATAGAAATAGAGTAGAGTGGAGCTGAGTAGAGTAGAATAGAATAGAACAGAACAGAATAAATATTGGAAGGAATAGAATAGAATAGAATAGAATTAGAATAGAATAGAATAGAATTAGAATAGAATAGAATAGAATTAGAATAGAATAGAATTAGAATAAAATAGAAATAGAAACAGTAGAATAGAAATAGAGTAAAGTAGAATAGAATAGAAATAGAAACAGAGTAGAACAGAAATAGAGTAGAGTAGAAATAGTAGAAATAGAGTAGAGTAGAGTAGAGTAGAATAGAATTAGAATAGAATAGAATTAGAATAGAATTAGAATAGAATTAGAATAGAATAGAAATAGAAATAGAAATAGAAACAGAGTAGAATAGAAATAGAGTAGAGTAGAATAGAATAGAAATAGAAACAGAGTAGAACAGAAATAGAGTAGAGTAGAGTAGAATAGAATAGAATAAAATAGAATAGAATTAGAATAGAACAGAATAGAATAGAAATAGAAACAGTAGAACAGAAATAGAGTAGAGTAGAGTAGAATAGAATAGAATAGAATAGAATTAGAATAGAATAGAATAGAATTAGAATAGAATAGAATTAGAATAGAATAGAAATAGAAACAGAGTAGAATAGAATTAGAACAGAATAGAATAGAAATAGAAACAGAGTAGAACAGAAATAGAGTAGAGTAGAGTAGAGTAGAATAGAATAGAATAGAATTAGAATAGAATTAGAATAGAATAGAAATAGAATAGAATAGAATAGAAATAGAAACAGAGTAGAATAGAAATAGAGTAGAGTAGAATAAAATAGAAATAGAAACAGAGTAGAACAGAAATAGTGTAGAATAGAGTAGAGTAGAATAGAATAGAATAGAATAGAATTAGAATAGAACAGAACAGAATAGAAAGAGAAACAGAGTAGAACAGAAATAGAGTAGAATAGAATAGAATAGAATAGAATAGAACAGAACAGAATCGAAAATGAATAGAAATGAATAGAACAGAACAGAATCGAAAATAAATAGAAATGAATAGAATAGAACAGAATTAGAAATGAATAGAATGGAATGGCATGGAATGGAATAGAATAGAATAGAATAGAACAGAACAGAACAGAACAGAACAGAACAGAACAGAACAGAACAGAATTCTTTATTGGCCAAGTGTGATTGGACCGTCGTCTGGGTACAAATGCTCTCAGTATACATAAATCCCTGTGGCAAACCATATCTCTAGCTTTATGACTGTATGTCACTTAGACTGCATCATGACCTGTAACACCGGGATCCCCAACTCTATCTGTGGACCAGCATTGGGTTGCAGCATGCCAGAAACCAGGCTGCACAAACAACCCAAACTCCATCCATAGGATGCAGGTAGCACACAAAACCATGTCCCTTCTGGCCTGTGGGAAAAAAACTCTCTCCACAGAGCCAGCCCCTGATGCCCCTAAGGTCGGGGAGCACTGTTGTAACAGATACCTGTACTAAGACCTGTTCATAAACTGTCAAGAAATACAGGTTATCCTCGACTTACAACAGTTCATTGAGTGACTGTTCAAAGTTCAAACAGATTCTAGAAAAAGTGCAGAGAAGAGCAACCAGGGTGATGAGGGGGCTGGAGGCTCAAACTTACAATGAACGGTTGCAGGAACTGGGCTTGGCTAGTCTAGTAAAGAGAAGGACCAGGGGAGACAGGATAGCGGTCTTCCAATATCTGAGGGGCTGCCACAGGGAGGAAGAGGTCAAGCTATTTTCTAAAGTGCCTGTAGGCCAGACAAGGAATAATGGATGGAAACTCAACAAGAAGAGATTCAACAATCAACCAATGGAACAGAAGTTGCCCTCGGAAGTTGTGGGCGCTTCATCACTTGAGACTTTCAAGAAGAGATTGGACTGCCATCTTTCAGAAATGGTGTAGGGTCTCCTGCTGAGGTGGGTGGTTGGACTAGACGACCTACAAGGTCCCATCCAACTCTGATTATCTGTTATCTATTAGTTACAATGGGACTGAAAAAAGTGACTTAGGACTGTTTTTCACTCTTCCAACCGTTGCAGCATTTCGGACACTTGGCAACTGGTTCATATTTATGACGGTTGCAGTATCCTGAGACCACATGATCCCCTTTTGTGACCTTCTTATAAACAAAGTTAATGGGGAAGCCATATTCCCTTAATAATTTGATAACTGCAATGATTCACTTAATAACTGTGGCAAGAAAAGTTGGAAAATGAGGCAACTTTACTTAACAAATATATTGCTTAGAAATAGAAATGTTGGGCTCAATTATGGTTGTAAGTCGAGGACTAACTGTAGTTCCTGAATATAGGTATTGATATTGGAGGAGAAAAAATTCTCCACCATTCCTGGGAGACCATGAGTTCAAGTCCTGCCTTAGCCATGAAAGCTACCTGGGTGACTTTGGGCCAATCACCAAGAGATTGCAAGTTTTAGTCCCACTTTAGGCATGAACACCAGCTGGATGAGCCAGTCACTCTCTCCCTCTCTCACCCCAACTGACCTCACAAGGTTGTTTTTGTGGGGAAAATAAGAGGAGGAATCTGGCTTTCCCATTGACTTTGCTTGTCAAAAGGTCGCAACAGGTGATCACACAACTCTGGGACACTGCAACCATCATAAATGTGAATCAGTTGACAGGTGTCTGAATTTTTATCATGTGGCCATGGGGATGCTGCAACAGCCATACACGTGAAAAACAGTCACAAGTCAGTTTTTTCAGTATTGTTGTAACTTTGAACAGTGACTAAATTGAACTGTTGTTGAGAACTACCTGTATGCCCAAAAGCATTTGCAATCACCAAAAAGCTATTTATGGTAAGCATTGCATGCTATTATGTGCCAAGTTGCATCCAGTTTTCATTTTTATTTTTAGTAAAGCAATTTTATAGACTTTACATTAGTGAAGGTATGTTGAAATATTTGAGCATTACTGCTTGGTGAAATAACAAGGGCCAGAAAAATTGCTGAATAGAGTTATATTATTGTCTCCATTAGTCATGAACCACTGTGAATTGTGTACTGTCATCAATGTGCATACAAGTAAATCTGCTTTGTCTTGATAAGATTAATGTGGCCAATAACACAAGTAGGACTAAAACACTCATGATTAACAAAATAAATTATCCTTCCTGATTTTAAAGGAGAAGAGAAATCATGCACTCTGGCTTGATTTTCAATTTAAATTGTTTGCTCCATTCAAGTATCGTAGAAGAGATTTTTTTTGACTTGTTGCTAATTTAATGAGGGCACACAACCCAGGGTCCCCTCACAAGCTCATCCAATGTTTCTTGAAACATGAGGCAGACTTATTACATTTATCCTGCGTGAACTCTGTCTTTTGATCAAGTATCAAGCAAACCAGAAGCACAACACGAGCTTTGCTGAGTCATGGGGGACATGCATTCTAATAAATCTGTTTCAACCAATTTGTAAAGTACACACTTGCTTGAATGAAACCATCAAATCTCAACTCTTGCCTGCAGCTCTGTGCATGAGATATTGCAGGCTGCAATACAGTTGAGAGACTTAAGCTTTCTGTGCTGATATAGATACAGTACGACCCTGACATTGTTCATGTTTTCAAGCCAGGCAGAAGAGCTTTATCTGACTGTTGGTATAAATCCACCCACACATTCCTGCAGGATGTGGGGAGTGAAATCCCTTCCTGGAAACCCAAGGGAAGAATGACATTTGCTTGGCCTTACTTTCTTAAAGACTCATTGTATTGACAGCATCCACAGAGCAAAAAGCAACAGCCCACGAGAACAGTGAAAAAATGTCACAAGGTGTACTTGTCTTGTAGGAAGGAATATAGTTGGGAGCAAGAAACCTGACCCTCAGCTAAACTGTACAAACCCTCTTCCCAAAAATGTCTGCCTCTTTGCTTACAGTGCAAGTGTTATCCACCAGGCTATAGGTTGATATTCGGGTGGCTAAATTATTCTGGATTCCCTCTGCATCTAATTCTTACATCTGAATGTTATGCTGGCATAGAGGCTGCAGGGGAAAATGACTAACATTAACATGTAATAATTCTTGTGCATAATGCCAAGTATGTTCCATTTTTATGCATACATTAAATCTCAACTCCTTTTTCTACAACACAATATGAAATTGTTAGGCTTGTCTTCTTCTATGAATGTTTCCCCCAGTTTCTCTGGCTATTTTACAATCCTTGGATTTACTGCTACCTCCCACATTCACCCCTTCCAAAAGAAAAGAATATTGGTAGTGCAGGGATGAACTGTGGGATCCTTGGTGCTTCCAAAGCTTGTTTTCTTGCAGATATTTCAGTACCTAACTAGGGTGATCTAGGTGCACTGATGATGTTATGTAGTTTGGTAATGAAACGTCTGCAAGAAACAACCAAGCTCAGAGACATCAAGGCCCTCACAGATTTAATCCTGATTCACTTTTGGGATTCTCTAATATCACTTACTATTTGCTATCACAAAAATGGAACAATTCTTGCCCATACTAAACACACAAAAGTGAAACATATCCAGTGTGATGCTTTTATTTTCAAAACTGATAATGGATAAGGAATCTTAATAGCACTTAGACTTATATACCAATTCATACTTCTTTTTAGCCCTAAGTAGTTTACAGAGTCAGCCTCTTGCCCCTAAAAATCTGGGTCCTCATTTTACCCACCTCAGACGGATGGGAGACTAAGTCAAGTTGTTGAGAATCGAACTGCCAAACTGCAGACAGCTGTTTGCAGCCAGCAGAAGTAGCCTGCAGTACTGCATTCTACCACGGCAACAACACAGTTCTAATATCTCTTTTGTCTAAGCCTTAGCTACAAGACAATGTTCCCAACCTTCTCTCAAAGAACTGCAAATATGAGCTTGCCTCTGCTCTGAAAAATTGGAATTTTCTGCAGAAAATGTGAAATGATAACCTTATCCTTTTTACTTTTACATTATTGTACAGTACAGATAGTCCTCGACTTGCAACCACAACTGAGCCCAAAATTTCTGTTGCTAGCAAGACAGTTAAGTGAATTTTGGCTCATTTTATGACCTTTCTTGCCAGGGAATCACAGCAATTGTTCAATAAGTAACATGGTTTTTAAGTTTCCCATTGACTTTGCTTGCCAGAAGTTTACAAAAGCTGATCACGTGACCCCAGCACACTGCAACCATCATAAATACATGCCAGTTGCAAACCATGTGTGATCATGAGATCACAGGGATGCTGCAATAGTGATAAGTGTGAAAAACGGTCATAAGTCACTTTTTTTTCTATGTCATTGTAACTTTGAATGGTCTCTAAATAATCTGTTGTAAATCAAAGACTACCTGTATGCATTTTTTGATATAAGTCTTTAGAGTAGACCCACCCTTAAAGAAACTGATGGGTTGAATATCTTTAGTGGAGAAATGAAATTATCATTTGAGTCTTTATCAGCTTTCCCTAATTCAGAAAGTTGGACAACATTTTGTCAATGTCACCATGTCTTACACACACACACACACAGTTGCAAAGGTATTATGCAAACCCTCATGAACACAAAATGTTTTGTACCTTCATTATTCCAATGTTGCCTTTTCCCCACCAGGTAGCCACTGTAATTATTCCTTGCAATTAATAACAGGCTTACAGAACTGCTCTATAGTGCTTTACATCCCTCTCTAAACAGTTCACAGAGTCAGCATTTTTCCCTCAACAATCTTGGTCTTCATTTTACTGACCCTGGAAGGATGGAAGGCTGAGTCAACCTTGAGCCCCATCAGGGTTGAACTCCTGGCAGTGAGCAGAGTTAGCCTCTTAGCTTACAACAATTCATTTAGTGACCGTTCAAAATTCCAGTGGCACAGAAAAAAGTGACTTATGACTGTTTCATACACTTATGTCCATCAAAATTCAGATGTTTGGCAACTGGTTCAGATTTATGATGGTTGCAATGTCCCAGAGTCATGTGAACAACTTTTGCCACCTTCTGACAAGCAAAGTCAATGGGGAAGCCAGATTCACTTAACAACTGCAGCAAGAAAGGTCGTAAAAAAAAGGAAATTCAGTTAAATATTTTGGTTTCAGTTAAATTCAGTTAAATATCAATTATGGTCCTAAGTAGAGAACTATCTGTAGGTGGATTTAATAATATCCTGTTCAGAAACACTGTTCTCAACAATTGTTCTCAACTTTGGCTTAACTCCGATTAAGCTAACCTTAGTCTCTAAATGTATACAACTACACCTACCCATAAGTTAGCCTTAAGGCTGGGTAAACCAGCATATTAGGTTAATAATATGGTTCTGTGCATGGCATGCAAACTGAGGTCTGAAGAACATTATGAAGAACAAAAATTCTCCCAGCATCACTTTCAAACATCTGCAAGATACCACAAATTGTTCCCACTAATAAATATTCCCACAGCTACAGAATGAAATCTGAACAGGTATTTTTTCTGTTCCACAATTTCACGATATCAAAACAAAAAAAGGGATCAGCAAAATGTATAATTCAACACATCAAAGAAATTTCATTAATGTCCATAATACAATATAGCTAACAGTTCCATCAGTTCATAATTGAAATACATTCTCTTTGTGTCACTTTATCAGGAAAAGCTGTATCTCTTGCAGTTCTGGGGGTTGATCTGTTTTTAAAAGTATTCATTGAAAATGAAAAAAGGAAATACACACTTACCCATTTATTATGTTCACCCAAGACAGATAAATAGACGTGGTTTAAAGAGGCTTTGTGTGCATTCTTCAAAAATTATTTGTGCTTCAAAAATTAAAAATTAACATATATGCATAAATCTAGTGCATAATAAGATAGTCAAAATAGATTACCCTCCCCCCTATTTAGCATTCTTCTAAACTAAAAGCACAATTTCCTCCATTTTTTAACTATTTAAAAGTCTGAAGAGTTAATAAAAATAGATATACTTGCAGGAGCTCAACGATCAGACATTTTTTTTAAACACACCTCTATAACTACAATCTTGGGTGCACAATATTTAATGATCAAAAGTGATCTCTTGCCATGATAAGCATAGCAAAACAAATTGTGCAAAATGAAAGGAAATCTGCAAAGAGATATTATGCAAAATAAAGGGGAAAATATTCAAAGGGTTCAATTTGCATTATCTATGCAAATTTTAAAAAATTCAGCTCTCCTGGTTTATAGAACTGAGAAATTTTGTTTCATTTTTGCTAAGTAATATACTTCTTTTCCCCTTATACAGGTCTGTAATGTCCAACAGTCAGCAGCTATGAATACATTCAGAAAAAGAGCAGAAGGAAGCAATATGGTGTCTTCCAGATGTTTTGGATTACAGTTTCTATAATCCCTGATATGCGACTGAGGCTGTGAAAATAAAAAGAAAAAATCTTGGAGCTATATTTCAAAATATTTGGAAGACACCCTCAGGCCCAGCTCTAAATGAATAAGAGCAACCCAACTCAATTAAATTCATACAACATTACTGTTCAGTGACGATATTGGTCAGAGAAAAAAACAGGTAAAAGGATATGAATGTACCAGAATTTTAATTGCTATTTTTCTGATTCGATGAAAAGGAGTAAGAATGTACAAGGCAGGAGTGGCACTAAATCGAAAGATCGTCTTCCCTTTGTTCAGTACTATAAATGTCTGGAAAACAAAGGAGAAGATAAACAAATATTAAGATCTGAATTAAAATCTCACATTATGTAAGCAACATATTTCTAAGGCTGTTTATTCAGTGCTTCAAATCTCCCCCAAACCTCTTTGCTGTTCATTAAAGGAGTCAGACTGTTTTTAGGCTTCTAGTTGGATTAGGGTTAAAAAAAAGGTGTTGCTGCTTTAGAGGAGTCACTCATTAAAGTTGCTGCAACTCTTAAAGTAGCCACAACTTTTACTTGGAGTGCAGGGAGTTAGCACATTTAGTTAGACATGAGTTTAAGTACTGCACATCCTGCTACTTGTAAAAACAAACATTATTTTCCAATCAATATTACAATTCATATTGTTCTTCCTGAAAGAGAAGTGATGTCCAGATGTCAGGATGAACATTATTAACAAAAGTACAATTGAATGTTTTATTAGCAAAATGCATGAGCAGAGGCATAACTGCCATTATTCTGACTGTGCTACATAGAGGATTGTTGCATATATGAAAATAATATATATAAATTTATTTTTGAAATAGAGATAGAAAGAGAGAGCTAAAGGGAGAGGAAGAGAGATAGACAGAGGGGGGGGAGAGAGAGAGTTAATAGAGAGAGAAAGTGAGGAAGAGTGATAAAGAGAGGGGGGGAATAGCAGATAGAGTAACGCTCAGCTCCTTTTTTCAATTACTTTCCATCACAGCAACCTAGATGCTCATTATCACTTCCCAAGCAAGAAGAAAGATTTCCTGGACCATAACTTTTATGTATCTTTTAAAAAATCAATTGACCTTTCAGCTCATATCACATTTAAGCTTTGTTTTTCCAGTGTTTTAACATAAAAGTAAAGTTGCAAACTTTTTTTGACTAGGTCTAGCTGTGCCTTTAAAAGGTGAGTAGATAGCAAAGACCCAACAAGCATAGACTAAATTTATATGGCTGGGGAAAACACATGATCTACTGAAATGTAATCAAATCTACCCAGTAAAGTGATCTTCCAAAGAGAAACTTTTCTGCATTTGTTCTATAATTCAATAAAGCTTCCAGCATTCATTATCCCACCAAAAATGTTTCTTGTATATAAACTGTTTTTATAGATTTATTGCTAGGCAGCAATGAGAATTGATCAACTTCTAGGAATCTCTCTAGCTTTGTTCAGCTATTCTTGCTACTGCTATCACATAACATATATTACTCATTGTGTATAGCAAAGTGCCTTGCAGAAAAGGAAGATCACAATTATTTCATGTGTAGGCAGCCTAAACATATACTCACTGACTGGAAAATTGCCAGTATACTACTAGACCAAACCAAATCCTTAAATGTTGGGAAATTTCTGAAAGATTGCCATTCAGACAAAAAAGTCATCAACAGCTATATAGAAATAAACCACATTTACACACCAATCAAAGGAGAAAACAAAAAAGCAAGAACGAAAAAAAAATAATCCAGAACTCATAGTCTCTTACACCAGCATCCAGATGAACAGATTTATACCAGACAAACAGGCAAAGAACAACACCCTAATCAAGAAGAAAACTCCTGCTTGGTAGCTACCCTATATACACAAGTTTTTTTTATATAATATAAAAGCTACCTAAATAAACAGGAAGCAAACTCACACTCACTAACACTGATGTTAGTGTCATAAAATGCTGAAAGGAAGCAACCAAGTTCACAGCGTTTAACCCTGAGTTAGTCCTCAAGTTTGTTTAGTGATTGTTTGAAGTTACTATGGCACTGGCAGGGGTGGGATTTTTTAACAACCGCATATGTGGGCATGGCTAAGTGGGCAGGGCCATGCGACAGGGTGGTCATGGCTTCTTTCTTTTGCAGCCCCTCCCTCCGTCTTTTCGTTGGGCCTCCTGGCATTTTTGCTCCCTGAAGGCTTCCCTGGGGCCCAGGAAGACAAAAAACAGAGTTGGGAGGGCAGGCAGCCCCTTCCCACACTCTGTTTTTAGGCCTCCTGGGCCTCAGGGAAGCCTCCTGGGGGTGTTTTTGCTCCCAGGGAGCTTCCCTGGTGCCCCGAAAGGTAAAAAATGAAGCATGGAGTGGGGTGCAGCACACACATCCCGTTCCCCCCGTGCCCCTTTTTGCCTCCTGGGCAAAGCAATAAGACAGCGAGGGGGATCTTGGCACAGCTGGTGATCGGAACAGCTGATCGTCGGGAGGGGGGAAAGAAAGACCTTAAGGAGTGACTGGGCGGGGGAGAATGCAATCAGCGATGTTGGGCATGCATGATAAAAACTGGTTGGGAGGGGAGGGGTGGGTGGAGAGGGGCAGGGCTAGCCCGGGGCACAATTTGCCGGTTCTCCGAACTGTGCAGAATCATAACAACCAGTTCTATAGAACTGGTCCGAACTGGTAGAATTCCACCCCGGGCACTGAAAAAAGTGACTCGACTTTTTCCACACTTATGACCGTTGGAACACGCCCATGGTCACATGATCGAAATTCAGCTGCTTGGCAATTGACTTATATTTATGACAGTTGCAGGATCATGTGGTTGCCATTTGCAAATTTCTGACAAGCCAAGTCAATGGGGAAACCAGATTCATTTAACAATCATGTGATTAACTTAATAATGGCAAGGATTCATTTAACAACTGTGGCAAGAAAGGTTGTTAAAATGGGGCAAAACTCACTTAACAAATTTCTTGCTTAGCAACAAAAAATTTGGGCTAAATTGTGGTTGTAAGTTGAGGACTACTTATATTCTCTTTTATTGAGTTGTCCAGTATTCACTTACAATGAACCATCTCATATAATGAAAAACACTACTAAAATTATTATTCATAGCCTTAAGATCTAAAGGCGTTTTGTGGAAAAACCTAGTTTTCTGACACCTGTCTAAAAAGGGAAATTGCAGAAGATGGTTTAAAAGAGAATTTAGACCTTTCCAATTTGTTATGCATATTGTCTATATTTCCATCTTTAGGTCCCCTCTCCCCCTCCTTTTTATAATGCAGAACAGATAATACTCCTATCTTAAACTTTAGTTCCGTAAAATTATCCTTTGAGATAGGCTGGATCAAGACATAGGCAGTCCTCATTTTATGAACACAATTGGGACTGGAAAGTTCATCATTAAGTGGTACATCATTAAGCCAGATATCACAGGACTGTGATTTGCAACTTTTCTGACAACTGTGCCACCATGACAAAGAGCCATGATGGCACAGTACAGAGGTGGTATCCAGAAGGTTCTGACCAGTTCTGGAGAACTGGTGGCAGAAATTTTGAGTAGTTCGGAGAACCGCCCTCTGACTGGCTAGTCTAGTAAAGAGAAAGACCAGGGGAGACATGATAGAGATCTTCCAATATTTGAGGGGCTGCCACAGGGAGGAAGGGGTCAAGCTATTTTCTGAAGCACCTGTAGACCAGACAAGGAGCAATGGATAGAAACTGAACAAGGAGAGATTTAACCTGGAAACAAAGAGAAATTTTTTGACAGTGAGCACAATCAACCAATGGAACAGAAGTTGCCCTCAGAAGTTGTGGGAGCATCATCACTTGAGACTTTCAAGAAGAGATTGGACTGCCATCTGTCAGAAATGGTGTAGNCCTCAGAAGTTGTGGGAGCATCATCACTTGAGACTTTCAAGAAGAGATTGGACTGCCATCTGTCAGAAATGGTGTAGCGTCTCCCACTTGGGTGGGGGTTGGACTAGATGACCTACAATGTCCCTTCCAACTCTGATTATCTGTTATCTGGCCCAGCCCACATCTCTTCTCTGCCTCTCATCGAGTCCCAGTTGATTGGCTGGGTCTTCTTTGGTTGCCCTGCCCAGGAGAATGGAGCTTGAAAGCAGGTTAGTGGGTTGGGGAGGGAATGGGGATTTTGCAGTAACCTTCTCCCAGGAAGGACAGATTTGTTTTATTTTTAAAATTTATTTTCTTTGTTAAATTTATTATTTGTCACCTATCTTACTATAAAAAGAATCTAGATGGCATATTTTATTATAGTTTAGTTCAAACCATACACTAAACCACATTTTAAATTAGCACACTTGTACTTCACTACCCATTGGTAATTCATTCTGGAAGATGCGAAAAATATGAAAACCAACAAGTACCAAGAAAACCATGTGACTTACCACGTGGCCCACTATTTTAGCCAGTAAAACTAGCGAGTCACGAGGCAACCAGAGTCTGCAAATTATTCCTTGCTTATTGACTACCAGGAAAAAGACAAGCACTGGGATAAAATTTCTGCTTCAGAACAAATTGAGTACCTAATTCAATGAGTTTTGAAGCAGTCAAGCGCTGAAGTACAAATGAGTGTACTCTACATTGAATGAATGAAACAAGCAACTGATCACAGTCTGTGATTGCTGAAAGGAAGCTGAACCTGATTCTCTAGTTCAAATCCAACATAAAATCTAAATGCAACCATATATCCCCCAATTTGAATATCTTCAAGATGTGTGGACTTCGACTCACAGAATTCCTCCAGGATGTGGGGAGTGAAATCCCTTCCCTTACTGAGAATTTTAGGATTTGAAGTCTACAAAATTCAAGATTGCTCCATTGTGGAGAACCTGTTATGACATCATAGTTTATAATACTGAACAGACCTTCTTTAACTGTTTAACTGCCCCAGTCACAGCAGGGAAATCTGCTAAGTGGAGGGGAAAAAAGGAGTGGAAACTATCAAGGTTTTAAGCCTTTTTCAAATACTATCCTTTCTTTTTCATTTCTTTCCTATGTCAAATTGCAAGGTCTGTTGGTTTGTACAAGAGCCACTTTTCCTGACCTGTCTTTCCTTCATATGTTTTGACACCTGGATTGGATTAGTTAAAAATATTTAGCGATAGTTCCCAAAAGTGACCAGTAACCTTTTTTCTTATGGAAGGTAAGATTTTCTTATGGAAGCTAGAATAATTAATCAGTGGAACAATTTGCCTCCAGTAGTTGTAAATGCTCCAACACTAGAGGTTTTTAAGAAGAGATTGGATGACAGTTTGTCTGAGGGTTTCTTGACTAAGCAGGGGGTTAGACTGGAAGACCTCCAAGATCCCTCCAATTCTGTTATTCTATTCTATTCTATTCTATTCTATTCTATTCTATTCTTCATTCCAGTATCTAATCTATTCTATTCTATTCTATTCTATTCTTATCCCTTATTCCATTCTGTTCTATTCTATTCTCCCACGTTCAGTTTAATTTCTGGAGCCTTTAATGAACACATCAAGGTACTCTTCATGACAATAATATGGAAGTAAGCTACTGCTGCTTTTTTCTAATATATTTTCTAATATATTTTAAACATCTCAGTCTAGCCCATAGCTTTGTTTTTACCAATAGTATTGATCAGGTCTGGCCCTATTTTGTTTTTGAGGTTAACCAGGTGCAAAATTTATTTTAAAAAATGCAAAGATCAGCCTATTCCAATAAAACATTTCTAATTACATTGGAACTGGAAAGTCCAGAGAAACTGTGCAAGACTGAGGTTCGTCCATAGAATAAAGATGAAAAATTAATGAGGGGCAGTTTTGAGGACATTGAAGTATTTGGTATTGACTGACTAAGCTAATGCAAAAGTTCACTGGGTCAAAAAAACCCTAGATGGTTTGCAATCCAGCATCTTGCAAAGACAAGGAGTCTGTATCTTTCTGTGGAACTAAAGCATCACACAGAAAGTACCCTTAGGATGCAGAAAGCTAAAACCAAATTAAGCATAAGCAAAAAGATCAAAAATACAAAAAGGGTATATTGCAAAGTCCATATCAAGTGGGGTAATGCAAACATTTTATAGTAATAAACAAGAAGAATTAACCTTTTCTCCACTTGTACTTTTTCTTCTTTATATGTAGTAGGGTTGCATTACTATTATCCTTCTTATCTTTTCTTTTACCTTCTACTATTAGTATATTATGATTATATTACTTTGCTGTTTGTATGTACATTGAGAGCTTCTATACCAGAGACAAATTTGTTTTGTATCTAATCACACTTGGCCAAAAAAGCTGTTCTGTTTTTTTTTGTTCTGTTCTGTTGTATTCCATTCCATTCCATATTCTATTCTATATTCTATTTTGTTCTGTTCTGCTCCCTAGTCTAGTCTATTTATGTCTTCTTGAGACAACAACAACAACAATAATAATAATACTACCATGGCTTCTATATGAAAACAGTAAGAGGCAAGATAAATTCCATCTGTTATTCTTGTTTTTTCAAATTCATATTTTTACATGGATTTGCCAAATTACTGGCTTGATGTCACGATCATTAGTTAATGTTTCTTGCAAATATGAGCATCTAATAGAAAATTTGCCTTGAAGTATAAGAAAGGCTTTAAAGATTGCTCTCCAAAATAAGGATGCATAATAAATCAGATATTTTAAGATTATATTTCACCTTTTTCATATTTTTTTATTCAGTATCTACCCCCAACTTCAATTCTGTTTGAAATAGTATAAACATATACAGGTAGTCCTTGATTTACAATAGTTTGTTTTATGACTGTTTGAAATTTAAAAAAAAAAAGCACTGAAAAAAGTGACATGACCATTTTTTACACTTATGACCTTTGGAGCATCCCCATAGTCACGTGATCAAAATTCAGATATTTGGCAACTGACTCATTGTTATGACATAGCTATATCCCGGGATCGTGTGATCCCCTTTTGTGACCTTCTTACAAGCAAAGTCAAAGGGGAGGCCAGATTCACTTAACAACTGGGTTACAGACTGATCAACTGCACTGATTCCCTTAACAACTATGGCAAGAAAGGTCATAAAATGAGGCAAAGCTCCCTTACCAACCATCTCAGCAACAAAAAATTGGGACCTCATTGTGGTTATAACTCAAGGACTATCTGTACACAGACTACAATATTATTATTATTATTAGTAGTAGTAGTAGTAGTATTACTCGTATTACTATTATTAATGATAATACTGTGATTCTCCTGTTTGGATCCCACCCATCATAGATATCAGGAATTCAGCGCAGCTACTTAATCCAGAAAGGAATTATTTCCTGTGAAAAATATCCTTCTACCTCATTCCCTTATTCTTAATCATAAATGCGGAAGGAGCGGATTTGACCTTATGATCTCGGTAGAAGGGGTCAATGTCCTCCAGTGGTTCTCCGATGAGCTCGGATGCGGGAGATCCATAGATGTCTGGCAACTTTTTGCATGCCTGCAAGTCGAACTGTGGCCGCAGTTTTTCTTCCTCTCCCGACTGCTCTCTATATTCCTGCTTGGTATCCTTTGTGATCTTTGCCGCGATCCGCTTTTCAATCTCTGATAGGGATTCGAGCGTGAACCGGTGAAAGTTGTTAGTACCCAGTGGTAACAAGAAGTCAGCCATCTTTTCATCCTGATTTTTCTTTTTTCTGGCCGTTACTCCTAATTATGAAAAAAATAAAACAAAATAAAACAAAACAAAACCCTGAAAAAGAAAAAAAAAGAGGAAATATAGGTAAGTAGAACTCATTAGATCTGATAATCATGCCAAACATTTATTTGGTTTCCTTTTTTTTTAACCATTGCTCTTCAAATGGAAAATACATGGAGAATAGAATAGAATAGAAAATAATGGAAAATAGATTTCATTTGAGTTTCTGATTGAAAGAACGAAGGCAGCAAGATGATCACATACTTCTGGACTTACTTTAATGGCAACATGGACAAGGAGATGTGAATGCCCTATTTGTCATTACAGCTATTTCTTCAGTCTTGGCTCTTCTTGGCACATCAACCTATTTTCCAAAGCACAGGAAGGCAAGACAAGAAACAATGGATGGAAACTAATCAAGGAGTTAAGCTACTTGGAATTAAGGAGAAATTTCCTAACAGCGAGAACAAGTAACCAGTGGAACAGCTTATCTCCAGAGGCTGTAGGAACTCCAGCATTGGAGGTTTTTAAGAAGAGATTAGACAACCATTTATTTGGAATAAATAGGGTGTCCTGCCTGAGGAGAGGGCTGGACCTGAAGACCTCAAAGATCCCTTCCAAATCTGTTATTCTTAGTTCAATTCAGCCTAAGGAATTCTTCTAGGTTTTCTTAGAACCCTATTTTGAGCAGCTAAAATGTCCACACAGTGATTCAAATATATGCACGGATTGAGATGTGATTCACAGTGATTCAAACATGTGTACCGGAATAAAAAATAATAACATCACTGATACTCATCCCCTTCCAACTTAGCAACAATAAAAGAATCTCAAAAACACAATCCAAAGTCATTCAACTTGAGAATTAAATAGAAAATGTAGCCTTCTCAAAGAGAAGAAAACTTTCAGGAAAACGAGGAAAGAGAAGTTTATACCCTAGTCTCCAATTTCCAACCCTCCTTTACTCTGCAATTTTAAATCGGGGTAGACAAATAATTTCCTGAAGAGGCAACATGAAAACCAGGACTGTTGTGGAGCCAAGCCCTGCAAACAATTTTAACCTCTTTGTGTATTATTTATTTGTTTAATAAATTCATATGCTACCAACCTCACAATCCAAAGCAATGTTATGCAGGGAAATTATACCTTCCTCCCTCACCCCTTAAAGAGCAGGTAGACTGATACAGGTGTTTTGGTCCACTATAAAAATATTCAGCAAGATTTATTTTCTAAGCAAACAAGCAACCAT
This sequence comes from Laticauda laticaudata, assembly GCA_004320025.1. Taxonomy (NCBI): domain Eukaryota; kingdom Metazoa; phylum Chordata; class Lepidosauria; order Squamata; family Elapidae; genus Laticauda; species Laticauda laticaudata. The sequence goes on along the minus strand of BHFT01070706.1, from coordinate 3,475 downwards.
TCTTGACAATGAAGCCAGTTTACTCCATCTCCTTTACTTCATAGTGACTTAAACTCTGTAAAAATTGCACATGGGGTATCCCCCAGGCTCCCTCCTTGGGTGTATGCTGCCAGATGGTGCTTCTAAAGCCATTTTGTCACAAGGCCCACCACCCTGCTGCGCAGCTATCAGTTCGAGATAATTCACAACCATTATTTCTCACAACACCCAGAGATTTGTCAGCAAATAAAGCTTTTCCTGTCCCAGCGTGATAAAGATAACATGTATTGACTCAGCTGAAGGGGTTGTTCGCAAAGCAGACTCTTCTTGTTCCAACTTTGTTTAATGTGAGACTCGTTATGTGATTATTGATTGGAGGCACATCAAAAGGAAAAGAACGTCCTCATTCCCTGCCCCTCTCCCCTTTTTATGTACAATAGAGTGACACAAGGAGTCTGTTTCTAAGTTGATATTCTTTTATTCCAATTCTCTCTCTATGTCTGTATATTAGCCTTCCTCCGCATTCTTCTTTCCCTTTGAAAAGACCCTAAGATTTGGCTCTGCCAGTTGGCTTGGGCTCCAAAAGAGATGGTTAATGTTGGAGATGGCTTATAGATTAATATCAGATCCCATATCTCCACCCTGCTCATCCTATTCCCTCCCTCCCCATCTTTTAAATATTACATTTTGTATTTTACAATTTTGCAGTGTCCTATTTAGATAGGTTTTTTTTTAAATATACATATTGTAAGCCGCCTGGAGTTACCTTGTGGAAAGATGGGCAGCCAATAAATCTGATCGATTTATAGATAGATATAAATGATAGATAGATAGATAGATAGATAGATAGATAGATAGATAGATAGATAGATAGATAGATAGATAGATAGACAATGATAAATTAATAGAGTGATAGTAGTATGTATGTAGAAAATAGATATAGATAGTGATAGTAGATAATAAATAGTATGTAGGTTAGAAAGAATAATATAGATAGGTGGATAGGTAGATAGATAAATAGGTAGGTAATAGATAGATAATAGGATAGATAGATAGATAGATAGATAGATAGATAATATGATGATTAGATACAAGATACATAGATAAGATAGATAGATAGATAATGATAGATAGATAGATAGATAGATACTAGATACATAGATACATAGATAATAGATATAGATGATTGAACATAATAGATAATAGAGATAGATAGATAGATAGATAGATAATATTGATAGATAGATGGATGATGGATGATGATGGATGATGGATGGGATGGATGGATGGATTGTGATGGGATGATGGATGGATGATGATGACGGTACGGGACGGACGGACGGACAGACAGACAGACAGACAGATAGATAGATAGATAGAAAGGTGATAGGTAGATAGATAGATATAAATAGGTAGGTAAATAATAGATAGATGGTAGGTAGGTAGGTAGGTGTAGGATAGATAGAAAGAAATAATAGGTGGATAGTAATAGGTAGGGTAGTATGTTAGGTAGGAAGATAAATAATAGATAGGTGGATAGTAGATAGATAGATAGATAGAGATAGATAGATAGATAGAAATAGATGATAATAGTATAGACAGACAGACAGACAGAAATAGATATATAGATAGATACTGATAATACATAAATAATTTATGTTGCAAATGAAACATTTGTTAACTGAGTTTTGCCCATTCATGACCTTTCTGTCCGCACTTGTTAAGGAATCATTGCATTCATGAAATTAGCAACCCATATTATAAGTGAATCAATTCTCATTACTTTGCTTGTCAGAAGGTTTGCAAGTGGATCACATGGCCCTGGACTCTGAACAATCATAAATGTGGAGTAATTGTCAAGTGCGAATTTGATCATTGAACTGGGAGGAGGCTCGCAACATTACAATTGAAAAGAGTCATAGGTCTTTTTTCAGTGCCGTTGTAAGCTTTGAACAGCTCAAAAAATTGTTGTAACAGATTAACGGTAAATAAGAAATAATGCCTCTCTGAAATTTAGAACCAGAAAAGGATCAGATGTGATGCCTCTCTCCAACTTTGCACTTTTCCTCATGAGAATCACACATAATTAAGTTCCCAAGTTAAACTCAAAACCAAGTGAAGCTGAAACTGCGGTTCTATTCCTGCAAGCTTGGCGATAATGTCCTTATTTGCTTTGAATGAATCTGAATACAGAAATGGTCCTTCATTACAATTATTGTTTAGCGACTATTCGGAGTTACAAAGCATGAAACGGGGGGGGGAAGGATTCGTAACAGTCTAACCTATTCTAGAACCGGTTTTGAGAAATTACGTGGCCTATCGTAAGAAAGCAGGAGGAAATGGGAAGAACATGTTTCTTAAACCCTCTCCGTTAACCTGATTAGCATTCTTGGCAGGCAGACTCCTGTCTCTGGACTCTCTGAGTTTTTGTCCCTCCTTTGCTGGTACTTTGCTTGTGTGAGTGACCATTCCAAATTACAATGGACTGAAAAGTGACTTATGACCAATTTTTACATACTTACGACTGTTGCAGCATCCCCACAGTCATGAGGCCAGGCAAGAAGATGCCTGCCTCAATGTGATATTAAGTTGGCCACACCCAGCCAATAACATGACCACCAAGCCATACCCACCACCTAAGCCATGTCCACAGAACCGGTTGTTAAAAAATTTGAATCCCACCCTGACTGAAACTATACCATTATCCTCTGAAGTCTATGTCTGTCCTGTTGGATTGCAGAACCAGACCAGACAGCTATAGAGGTGAGTCTATCATCTGCACCTCTATAACTGTCTGGTTTGGTTCTGCAACCCAACAGGACAGACACTGACTACAGAGGATAATTAGGACTGCAGAAAAAACAATGAATGATTGTTGATGAATTATTTTGTTGTAATTTTTTATCATTAGCTTTCCTGACTCATATTTATGACAGTTTCAATGCCCCAGGATGATGTGATCCCCTTTGGTGACTTTCTGGCAAGCAAAGTCCATGGGGAAGCCAGATTCATTTTACAACCCTTTTACTAAGTTAATAATTGCAGTGATTCACTTAATAGCTGTGGCAAGAAAGGTTGTAAAATGGGGCAAAACTCACTTTACAACTGTTTTGCTTAGCAGTAGAAACTTTGGGTTGTGGTTATAAATTGAGGACTACCTGTAAATGCTCCTGAAATATGGAATGGTGATTGCATATCCTTGCGCCTCCAGATCATGTTCCACCACAGTTCTTCCTGGCAATCATCTACTGAACCTGTAAGGCGTCATAGAATCTCCATTCTGGATTTCTAAAATTTCTAAGCAATGCAATGTTAAAGTGAATTGTGTCCAATTTTATGACTTTGGTTGCCATGTTAACTGAATCACTGCAGTTATTAAGTGAATCCTTTGATAGTTAAAAGGGACGTGGTGGCTCAGTGGCTAAGACGCTGAGCTTGTTGACTGAAAGATTCGGCGGTTCGAATCCCTAGCTCTGCGTCACGGAGTGAGGTCCCG
>BHFT01070703.1:0-18389 GCA_004320025.1 Laticauda laticaudata | reverse complement strand
ATTTTTTATCATAATAATAAAGTGTAATCAATCATCCATCCATCACATGTCAACATAAACACAACTCTTTCTTAAATGTCCTGTTCATTGTAGGCCCACCCAACATACATGGCTCCCAATCTCATCAGTGTGATGAGACAGGCTGAAGGAAGCATCCATTTAGCATCTATCATCTGTCTTGCCACTCCACTGCTCCAGCTGGGAGTTGCACCAGTTCTCAAGGAGGTTGCGCTGTGCTTCTTCCCTTCACGTGAAGCTCTGTTGTGGGCCTTGCACATCCTTAGTGTCTATCAGGTTTTCCCTTGCCTCCATTCACCAGGCTCCATGTCCCCATTGCCTTGTTGGAGGTCACGAGCCTGTTCTGCAACACTACGGGTCAGTAGCGGTGTGCGCATGAGATTGTGCAGGATGAAGCAAGCTTCTACGATCCTCCTCATGGTCTGTGGTGATGCTCCATGGTGGTGAGAAATACCTGGAACCTTGTTGGCCAGGATGCCAAAGGCGTTCTCCACCACCCGCCTTTGCCCTGGACAGCCTGTAGTTGAAGATCCTCTCTTCACGGGTGAGGAGTTTGGAAGTGTAGTGCTTCATGAGATAGGTTCTAGAGGAGAAGGGCGTCTCCCCATGATGAAAGGACTAGGGCACATCTTGCATGTCGTTGGGCAGGGGGGTCTGGATCTGTGGATGCCCATGATGAGGTTGCATTCCAGCCCTCCTTGAGGTGACTGGCGTTGTCTACCTGGGCATCTGAAGCTGAACCAGTGCCTGAAGCATCGATGTACATGAACTTGTAGTCAGCATCGACCATGGCGAAGAGGATGATGCTGAAGAAGCCCTGGTGGTTGAAATAAGTGGACCCTGAGTTGGCTGGAGCTTTGCAGGCCATGTGCTTCCCACCTATGGCTCCAACAGTGTGGGGAAGTTCCACTTCTGATACCACTGCTCTGCAACTTTCTTACAGTTCTTTCTTCAGTGGAGGGGCACTGGAGGAGCTCCTCCAGGTATTCTTCGAAGATGGCCTGCATCACTTCTCTGACCACAATGCTGATGGTGTTGTGTGGCACCCTCCAGCTGTACTGATGCTCCTGTAGGTGATCCCTGAGGCCAGGTGGCGCAGAGTCAGTGCACCTTGACCCAGGTTCCAGGCTGGGCCAGAAGTTGGTGTTTGCCTTGGTCAACCTGGGTCTCAGACGCTCCACAACTTCGTCAAAACATGGCTGGAGGCATCCTCATGAAGTTCTGGAATGCACAAGGGGCTTCGTTCCTCAGCTCCACCATCAGCTTGTTGTACAGTCCGTACTCTGCTCTTCTCCCGATCCATCTTCAGACCCAGATGCTTCTTCGCCGCCTCCTTTTCTTCCGTAGAACAGTTGAAAGATCCTGTAAATGGCTTCGCACTGTTGCAGAACGATGGTGACTTCAAAAGGAGTGTGTTACAATCCATGTGGAGATGACTGGTTGCTGCTGGAAGAGCAAGAGCCAGATGAAGGCTGCAGAGGTCTGCACAGCAGGGTTGCTGGGACTGAAAGTGAGATCCAGGTGAGTTCCTCCCCCTTTTTATAGGCAATATAGATTTTCCACTAGGTGTCCTTTTGCATCCTCTAGCATCCTCTAGACATCCTTAATATCCGAGATAGGTCCCTCTTTGAACGTTTTTTCCATTTTAAATGCTTCTTTGCGAGCTGCATCCGCTTTCATCCTTTCTCCGTCCATGCTACTAACGCTGCGTGTCCGTTCCATGTCCGTTTCACTCTCCCTGTGTCCGTTTTCCACTGGAGGCGGATTTGAGTTGCGCAGATGCACAGCGGATGCCTAGCGGATATAGCGGACGCGTAACGGATGATGATGGATGTAGAACGGATGTTCCCGTATGCGTTGCGGATGCAGAACGGACGCGTTGGATACATTTTCCGCTCAAAAAGTTTTGAGCAGCTCAAAACTTTTTGAACGTATGGAACCTCAGTCAACTGATGCTGGACGGATAGAGAGGATGAAAACAGAGGCAGTGAGTACAGAATGGATGAATTTCTTTAACCAACGGATGGCAAGTGTTTCTCTCCGTTTTACATCCTCTTTCCATCCGTTGGTGCAGTGTGACATGGGCTTAAGGAGTGGGGTTTGCTCTCAGTTTATATTCTAGTGGCTTGCCCTGAGATGGTCTTAAAAGTTCTTTGGTATGCTGTTTACTGTTGGTTTATCTGGCAGTTCCTTGATTGGGGTATTGTTTACTAGATTGTTGGTTTGATGTTAATCTTGAAGTTAATCTGTGCTCTTCTGGGTGTTGATCATGTTGGGGGGTTCGTCTTTTTGTTCCCATTTTGGTTGGTTGATTGTCTCTTTTGACTTCCAACTTCTTGTTGGCTTCCCTGAGAGTTTCCTTGTGGAAAGCTGGTGGGGAGCATACTTAAATCTCCCCCCTCCTTCCTGTTCCTTCCAATAATTCAACGATCTTGCAATGTAGGAGCTTCTGCCTTAATTATGCTAGGTATAAGTTGAAGAATTGTTTTGGCAGAATTTCAAGATTAGTATTAAGTCCTTGGAGACTGGCAAAGACAGGAAATAAGAACCACTCTGAAATCTCAAAAGATCATTATTGCTTGTAGAGCAATGGCAGAAGCCTGCCAAAGAAGGTTTCCAGATCTACTTATACCTAGCATAGTAAGGTGGAGTTACTTAAATAATAATTATTTAAATCATATTTGTTTCATCCAAAACATGTTGAGAATGAAGCCATTTCATTGTTATTGTGTTGAAAGAAAAAAAGTCACTGGATTAGCTGCAGGTTTCCTGATTAACCTTACACCATTTGGGAGCTTTTGAAAAGAGCTGCTCAGATATCAGCAAAAAGCTGAATAAGAAAAGAGTAAGAGAAGTGGTCTGAGTTAACATATTACATTTAGCCACATATTTGTTGAACCAGAATTTGTTGAAAAATCAAAATGGGTTGCTTTGGCACAAATTAAGCCATAAAAATGGTGGTTTCTAAACCACAATAGCTGTAACACAGGATGATGTGTACACCCAGTCATTCGGCTTAATGAAATGAAAGCAGACTTTACATTTCAAACATAAATCCCATTATATAACAATGGGAATTTAGATTCATAATAGCTTATATCAAGGACTACTTAAACTTTCAGTTAGAGTCAACAAGTGAAAAGATAACTTTCTTTTGATTGCTGCATACATGGAATGCCTTTGGATTCCGTGACAGTTCTGCTTTTATCAGACCTTTGGAAAACTACACATGAAATTAATATCATGACCTTGCAGAGCTACAGATACAGCAATTTAATCAAGGCTAAGTTGGTCAATTCTGTCCATCTTTTTAAATCATTATATAGAGTATTATAATTATATAATATAATTATCTTTATGATGAAAATGTTTTTTGGATTGTAAAGGAGAATCTCTGCAAACTAGATATTCCCTTTGGATATTCAAAAGTGTGTTCTATTATAAATTATAAAAAAGTCAATAAATAAAGTGCTTCTCTATCTTGGAATATTTAACAATGGCTTCCACAACATTGACAGTAGAAGTTTAGATGAGCCAATGATAGCATTCAGGAGAAGGCAGGAGAACCCTATGTTCCTTTTGAGCACTCTGAATATAAAATACTGGCATTAATACAGTTGCTTCATTTGCAGAAATAAATCTTGCTACTTATCTTGATTTTTTTCACAAGTGACATTTAAAACTTTTCCTCATGTGCATGTTAATTTGGATTTGGACTTCACATAAAAATAATGAAATTGGGTTTTTCACATCTTTCAAAAGTGCATTTCATAACTTTAAAAAGAAAGCACTGCACACGTATGTTTTAGCATTGATAAATTTGTTTCATTGTGCAATTAAATATTGATTTGCTTCTTTGTTTATTATTTTATATAGTTGTGTGCTATTCTGCACTTTTTAGGAGAAAGGGCAATATATAAATTAATAAAAATATCAGCAATAATAGATAACATAATAAGGAAAAAATCCATAATAAAAATTAGTCAGTTAACTATTTGCCTGGGTAGAATTTGATGCATTATAACATTGGAGAAAAGCCACTAGGAATAAATGGTAGGTTTCTTGGCTTGGAAACAGCAGCAACTTTTTGCTTGCCATTTCATACATACTGAGATGAAACAATCTAAAAGGACCTAATAAACAATAAGTGACAGAACCAAAAAACCCACCTGAATTTTATACTTTTAAAAAAGTTATACCAGTAATTTAATTGTTGAAGTACATATACCAAGTTGCAATGTAAACTAGGGTGTGTCAAGAATATGTTCCGGGTTCATACAATCAATGGAAAAATCCTGCAACCAACCTTGGCCTGATTACAGCCAGACTAGGTAATTTTTTTGTGTCTAAAGAGCACACAGGGAATGGGGATCCCTGATATCTTAAATAGTTTGGCAGTGATGTCACTATGGGGGTGGCTCTATTGGATTTTTTTTCTCAATTATTTTAGGATTTGCATTTTTTCTTTTCTTTTTAGGAGAGCTAAATATTGTTTTTTATTGTAGCAAATTGGATTCACATAATTGAAAGACATAGTAACATGATTTTGTTGAACTCAGTCTTTTTTATGTTATTAATGGGCAGCAGGGAATAAAATGGTGAAGGCTATATTTGGTGGGTTTTTTTTGTTAAATTGCTCCAGCAAACAGTTGAGTCCCATACCTACTTTAGTATGAGATTAACTTGTGTGACAGGATAGGTTAATTAACATGCTAAGTTCTAATGTATGCTTTTAGCTTCCTGTGATATAAGAGTCTAGATGTGATTTATGAACTCGGTGTTACCAAAATTTATTTAACAAATCATGATAAACAATGGGCTTGTACCTGCTATGAATCTAGTCATTGATAATACTATGTTGCAAGACTGCAAGACTAAATGGACTTATTGACTGAAATGAAATTTAAATCCAATAAAATATTTAACGGATCAGAGTGGCATACTATACTTTCTGTCACTGTTTCAATAAAGATTCAGGAAGTCTCTTCAGGAAGTATTTGAGATGTAGTTCCTCATTGTGCCAACAAGGCACATTTATTTCATCAGGCTTTGTCAAATGTCAAGTTCAGTATGATTAATGAAAACCAATGCATTCACAACTGTGCCACAATTAAGCATCTACATAAAATAGTGAAATACACATATTTTACAGGATGGTGCAGAGTGGGAAAGATAAAGGTTGTTCCCATTTACTGTAAACTCAAAAGGAATCTAGGTTTCTGTACTCCTCAGGAATTTTATAAAAAGCACATATTTAAGAAGTGATTCAATTTCTTGTTGCTTTTGAGATCTGCAAAACTGAAAGTTGGAGAGCAAAGAAAACTTTTGGCACATGAAGGAAGCTAAAAAAATAACAAGCCCTTTTTGCAGATGTCTCATGTCACATTCAGAATCACTGATATGTTTATTTCTGTTTCCTAGGAAATCCTTGCACAAAATACTACAGCCTAGTTGTCATAAAAAGTTACAGCCCTTTATACAAGCTCAAAATATAGAGATTGTATAGGCCAGTGTTGACGAACCTTTTCGGCACCGAGTGCCAAAATGAGAGCACAGATGTGTATGTGGGGGAGCACTGAAAACTGGTAGAGCTGCTCTCTGGCACATGCGTGCTTGAGAATGCTGGGAAGGTGAGCTTCTGGTTTCCAGTGCATGCATGCACACCAGCCACCTGGTCTTTCAGTTTCTGGTGCTCCCATGCACGTGAAGATGTGCTGGCCAGCACACATGTGCGCACCAGAACCAGAGGTGGTATTCAGCAGGTTCTGACCAGTTCTGGAGAACTGGAAGCAGAAATTTTGAGTAGTTTGGAGAATTGGTGGCGGAAATTTTGAGAAGTTTGGATACTACCTCTAACTGGCCCCACTCCCATTTCTTATCTGCCTCTCGAGTCCCAGCTGATTAGCTGGGTCTTCTTTTGTTGCCCTGTACAGGAAAATGGAGCGAGAAAGCAGGTTATTGGGGTGGGGAGAGACGATTTTGCAGTAATCTTCCCCCTGGAGTGAGGAGGGAATGGGGCTTTTTCAATATTCTTCCTCTGCCATGCCCACCAAGCCACACCCACCAAGCCACGCTCAGAGAACCAGAAGTAAAAAATATTTGAATTCAACCACTGGCCAAAACCCGGAAGAACAACTGGTGATGGCTGGCATGCCCAGAGAGATGGCTCTGCATGCCGCTTCCAGCACCCAAAGGTTTGCCACCATGGGTATAGGCATTTAATTGCTACCTATGTATTCTATGCCTCCCAATTCAAAATTAATACAATAATTATATTAAAACAAAAGGATTAAAACCAACAGAATAAGCATACAGAGTGAAGACTTTAAAAGTAAATAGAAAGCAATATGATACTAAGCTGATAAGATGTGATGGCTGGTTCAAGCTTCATTATATACAATGGTATACATATGTGTGTTCCTTTTGTGAAAATCATTCCACCAAAAATCTGAATGGTTCCTATTTCTTAATTTTTTTTGGGAGGAAGGCTATGAAAACTTTGCTATTCAATTACAGCTTTTAGTTTCAACCATTCTACTGATAAAGGTCTGGTGTTATTATTGCTGTTGCTATTTCTATTGTATCATTCTTATTCTGTGGGATTTCCTTCTACATCATGCTAAGCTTTTGTTTAGCAGAAAAGCAATAATCAAGTAATCATTGTTACATTTTGTTGTTGTTCAGTTGCTAAGTTGTTTCCAACTAATTGCAAACCCATGCGATCAGAGCACATCAACTCTCCCCCCAGTGGTGGGATTCTATTTTTTTTACTACCTGTTCTGTGGGCGTGGCTTGGTGGGCATGGTTTGGTGGGCATGGCTTGGTGGGCATGGCAGGGGAAGGAAACTGTAAAATCTCCATTCCCATCCCACTCCTGGGGGAAGGTTACTGCAAAATCCCATTCCCTCCCCACCCCATTAGTCTGCTTTCCAGCTCCGTTCTCCTGTGCAGGGCAACAAAAGAAGATCAAGCTGATCAGCTGGGATTTAGGAGGCAGAGAATAAATGGGGCCAGTCAGAGGTGGCATTTGCCGGTTGTCTGAACTACTGAAAATTCCTGCTACCAGTTCTCCAGAAATGATCAGAACCTGCTGAATACCTCTGCCCCCACATCCTTCACTGTTTCCCTGAGTCTCCCCAAACTCATGCCCATGCCATTGATGACAATATCTATCTTATCCTCTTCTTCTTTTGTTTTCAATCTTTCCCAACATCAGGGTCCTTTTCAGGGGTGAAATTCAAAAAAATTTCCTACTGGCTCTGTGGGTGTGGCTTGGTTGACATGATTTGATGGGACTCAGTCTCTAAAAGAAAGAGGGTTGGGATGGTGGTGCCAACTGATTCAAATCATTCCACCACCTCTCTGAACCAATTCAAACCATTCCTATCACCTCTCCTGAGGTGGTGTGAGGTTGTTGAATTTTACCCCTGGTCTTTTCCAATGACTCCTCTCTTCTCATTTGGTGGCCAAAGAATTTGAGTTTCAGCTTCAGCATCGATCCTCCCAAAGGACAAGGTTTGATTTCCTTTAGGATTGACATTATTACATGACTTTAACATAACGAAAGAAAAAATCAAATTCCATGTTGAAACAATATCTCTGAAAATGTTCAACAACAGCCTTCTATGGAACTGGTTTTTTTTTCCTAATGAGCTTTTTACTTCAAGACAACATTAGAAAGGAAAGTCCACACTTTCAGTTATTAAAAATTTTTTCCCCTGGCAATTTAATTAGAAAATAAGGAGGAGGGAAGAAATATGTGGTTGGTTTTGCAACCATAACTGTACAAGTTAAATTGTTGAGTGGTATAATGTGGAGCCTTTAGTTTGGATATTAAACTTGGTTTACCAGGTAGAAAGTAGCATAAAATACATAAAGTCTTTCCAGGGGTGGGATTCAAATTTTTTAGCAACTCTTTCTGTGGGTGTGGCTAGGTGGGCATGGCCATGAGACTGAGTGGGCATGGCTTCTTTTTGCAGCACTGCCCCACTTTTTTGCCTCCTGGGCCTCAGGGAAACCTTCTGGGGGAGCATTTTTGCTCCCAGGAAGCTTCCCTGGGGCCCAGGAAGGCAAAAAGTAGAATAGGGGGCACGCAGCACTCCCCTGCCCTTTTTTGCCTCCTGGGCTTTAGGGAAATCTCCTGGGTGAAGCAGTAAGACAGCAAAGGGGATCCCGGCACAGCTGACCATTGGAACAGTTGATTGCTGGTAGGGGAAAAAAGAAATACATAAAGAGTGACTGGGTGGGGGAGAACGCAATCAGCAATGTTGGGCATACATGCGATGTTGGGCATGCGCAATAAGGACTGACTGGGCAAGAATGGGAGGGTGGGGAGGGGCCAGCCAGGAGCACAATTTGCCAGTTCCCTGAACTGCACAGAATCATAATAACCAGTTCTATAGAACTTGTCCAAACCAGTAGAATCCCACCCCTGAGACTTTCCCAAAGCTTGCTGAAACAAAGCAAGAAAAAATATGCTTTTCAAAACTCATATTGTGTGTATGTGTGTATATCCCAGATGTGATGATTAAACTGTTTCCATTTTATATAAGATCCACAAATCTCTTTGCTAGTGGAAAACAGCAGAGAAATCAACTCGTCAGCTTTTATATTAAAAAAAGTAGATTTAATTGGACCTATACTAGGTAGCAACAGATGATCAAAGCTAAATTCATTGATTGCACTGATGCAAAGAAAATTAAAATGCACTGATGCAAAGAAAAAAAGGTGTCTAGCAAATCCTCTTGTATGGTTTGACAGGATCAGTTTCAATTTCTGACATCCAAAAATTGGATATCCATGCTGGCTGGAAATACTGAGAGTTGAAGTCTACAAGTCTTAAAGCTACCAAGGTTGGAAACTACTAAGCTAGATAATTCAAAAGCCATATTGACAATGCTGTCAATACATATATTAAAAGTTTGACTTGGTGCCAGGTTTTTGTTCTTATTAATGTTTGAGTGTGTTTAGTTTTATAATTTTAATATGGTTTTGTATGTTATTTTAACTTCTGACTGAGAGTCATCCAAAGATGGCTGTAAAACGGGCAGCATATAAACGTTCTAAAGAAGTAAATAAATAATATGGTTTAAATTTCATTACAGGGGCTGACTGTTTCTAGAAAAAATACATCACGAACTCATTAAAGATATTTTTAATGAATTTGGATTTGGATTATCTGAGGGAATATCATCTTCAAACTTACCCCCCACCACTCCTCACTGAGGCAAGTTCATCTCACAATCAATCTGTCAAATTGTAAATGGAAAGTAGGAGCAGAAGGAAAGAGTTTTGGCAACACGGATCTTTTCCAGAGACAGGCCTAGAATAAGAGGCTGCACAGTTCCAAACCAGACAAGAAAGGGGAAGAGGTCCAGGGTAATTGTAATCTCTCAGGATATATACTGTATCTAGCTGATTAGAAAGTATAGCTTTAGCTTGGCAAGATTCTGTCTATAAGCTATAAACAAATGAAGGATTAAAGGCAGAGGTGGTATTGAGCAGGTTCTGACCGGTTCTGGAGAACTGGTAGTGGAAATTTTGAGTAGTTCAGAGAACTGGAAAATACCACCTCTGAGTGTATAATTATATGAAGCGAGAAATACCGACCACCTTGTCAAATGTGGAGAAAGGATTTGTGTTGTCTGGCAGTTGCCAGCAACTAGTGCCAAAAGAGGCTTGTGGTCAGTAATAAGTTCGAAGGGACGACCATACACATATACATGGAAACATTTAACACCTGCTACAATTGCCAGGGCCTCTTTGTCTGACTGACAATAATTGTATTCTGCAGGAGATAATGTTCTTGAAAAAAACACAATTGGCAATTCAGCTCCACTTGGTAACCTGTGACTAAGCACCGTTCCCACCTCATAAGGTGATGCATCACAGGCAAGTGTGAGGGGAAGACATTCACTATGTTGGATAAGAACCTTGTCAGATGTAAGCAAACTTTTGATAGTCTTGAATGCCTTAGATTCCTTCTTCCCCCAGACACATGGTGTGTTACTGTACAAAATTCTGTGTTAAGCTGTTGAAGATTTGTGTGGAATAAACATGGCATAGAAATCCACAAGTTCCAAAAATACTGGCAGTTGTCTTTTGTTGGTAGGGGCTGTTACTTGGACTTCAGATGGTATAGGATGAATGCTGTCAGCATTCAAAAATCCTAAAAATTCTACCTGAGGTACAGCAAAATGGTATTTTTCCTTCTTTAGTTTGAGCCCTACTTTTTGGAATTGTCCTAGTACTGTTCTAAGTCTATCCATCAACTCATTTAAGTTTGCAGCAGATACCAGAACATTGTCAAAATAAAGGATAAACCCTGGTATACCCTGCAGAAGATGCTCCACTAAGCTTTGGAATATGCCAGGGGCAGCACTGATGCCAAATTGCAGGTGTTTACACTCAAATGCTCCCCTATGGGTCACTGTCATCTGTGCCTCAGCAGAGGCCTCATCCAAGGGCAATTGCTGGTTGGCCTAAGCCAGATCTAGCTTGGCAAAGATTGACTCCCTGCCCAAAGAATGTAAAAGGTGCTGAACCACTGGCACTGGGTAAGCAATCTGTTGTAAAGCTAAATTAACTGTACTTTTGAATCCCCACATAGACGAATTGAACCATTATGCTTAGTGGGAGTCACTATTGGGGTTTCTCAACATGCATAGTCCACTGATTCAAGTATCCCTTGAGCTAGGAGCATATCAATTTCTGCACCCACTTTTGGCTTAAGTGCAAATGGCACTCTTCTAGGTTTTAGATGCAAAAGAGTGACCTGGGGATTGAAATTAAAGGCAATGGGAGTACCATTGTATTTACCTAATTTCTCATGGTATTTAGAATTAATATCTGTTGCTTTATATTGAAATCAATATATGCTAACTGAATAACATAAAAACTTTATGAAATTATCTCTCTCTTCCTCTCTCTCCATATTCTTCGGTGAGGAGTGGAAAAAATTACGACAGTGCAATATTTTCAGTTTGTACTTGCAACAATGCTTATTCAATCATGAACAGAAACTAAATGAAATCTCCAGAGAGTTGATCTTTATGAAGTTCCCAGCTATTTCTATCTATTTCCATCCCATCATCACAGCTCAAAAGTCAAAGTTTAGGAACTGAAGGATTGAGGAGCACTCAACTTCAATGAGTTTCTGTATTTTATAAACCATATTTCCAAAACAGTATGTATTAAATGAGTTCTTCAAACAAGGTCTTGTGCATAGATTTTTACACACTGCAAGTTATTCCGACAATTTATTCATACTTGGTTTCAAGCATCTCAAGATTGAGTAGTATAGAAGGTAATAGATAACAGATAACAGATAATCAGAGTTGGAAGGGACCTTGTAGGTCATCTAGTCCAACACCCTGCCCAAGTGGGAGACCCTACACCATTTCTGACAAATGGCAGTCCAATCTCTTCTTGAAAGTCTCAGTGACTGGCTGTTGCACAATTTCCACTGTTCTGCACTGTCAGAAAGTTTCTCCTTATTTCCAGGTTAAATCTCTCCTTGTTCAGTTTCCATCCATTATCCTTGTCTGGCCGACAGACGCTTTAGAAAATAGCTTGACCACTTCCTCTCTGTGGCAGCTCTCAAAGATTGGAACACAGCTGTCATGTCTCCCTGGTCTTTCTCTTCACAAGACTAGCCATGCCCAGTTCCTGTACCGTTCTTCATATGTTTTAGTCTCTAGTCATCTAATCATTCTGGTTGCTCTTCTCTGTACTTTTTCTAGAGTCTCAACATCTTTTTTATAACATGGTGACCAAAACTGGCATGCAGTACTCTAAGTGTGGTCTTACTAAGGTTGTATAGAGTGGTATTAGTACTTCACTTGATCTTGATTGTATCCCTCTGTTAAAGCAACTTAGGTTGCATAGCTTTTTTGGTTACTGCTGCAAACTGCTGCTCATATTTAACTGGTTGTCCACAAAGACTCCAAGATCCCTCTCACAGTTACTGCTATTGAGCCTGGTTTCACCCAGTCTAGATGTGTACTTTTGGTTTTTCTTGCCTAAGTGTAGGACTTTACTTTTCTCTACATTGAATTTCATTTTGTTAGAAATGAATGGCCCAGTGTTCTAGTCTGCAAGTCCATCTGAATCTTGAGCCTATCTACTTAGGTGTTATCTATTCCTGCCAGCTTAGTATCATCTGCCAAATTTGTAACTTCCCCTCCTATTCCCTCATTTAAGTCATTAATGAAGATATTGAAGAGTACTGGGCCTAAGACAGAAACTTGTGGACACCCATTGCATGCTTACTTTCCTCCATGTGTAGACTTCGATCCATTAAGGACTACTCATTGAGTACGGTTTTGTCAGCCAGTTGCGAATCCATCTAGTGGTGGTGCTATGTATTCCACTTTTTTTCTTGCTTACTAGAAGTAGGTTGTGTCTACTTTGTCGAATGCCTTGCTGAAATTAAATATATTTGTCCACAGTATTTTGCTGGTCTACTAATTTAATCACTATGTTGAAGAATGAAATGAGATTGGTTTGGCATGATCTGTTTTTAACAAACCCGTGCTGACTGCTAGTTATTATTTATTTACTTGTTTCTAGATGTTGGCAGATCTGTTTTTTTATTACCTTTCCATATCTTCCTGGGTATTGATGTTAGGCTGATTGGTTCTATAGTTCCTGGTCTGTTTTTTTTTCCTTTTTTTGAAGATGGGAACCACATCAGCTCTTTCAGTCCTCTGATGGTTCCCCGGTGCTCCAAGTTTTTGAAAGATATGGTGCAGTGTTCTGAGATGACCTCTGCAGCTCTCTTTAAAACTCTGGGATGTAATCCATCAGCGCCCAGTGATTTGTTTTCATCAAGTCAGACAGGTGTTCTCTTACTATTTTTTTTGCTTATTTTAACTTTTATTCTGGTCTGTCTTTTACAGTTTATGTTTTTGGTGGGTTGAGCTATAGTTTCTTTTTGCTGAAGACCGATGCAAATAAGAGTTAAGCAGTTCTGCTTTCTCTCTGTTGCCTGTTACTTCCTTGCCAGGAAGCCAGCATCTCTTAAAGATGAACATCAGATGTCAGGTTTGTAGTTTTTAGTAAAAATATAGAAGTAGAGTTGTGATAGTTCAAACAAATGGAAAAATTTGAAGGGAAGAAACACTGATTCCACCACATATTTATTCATATATGGCAGCGTAGAGGTTATGCTTGTACATGAAATGTTAACTTGAAATGTAACAAAGAGTGAATGATAAATAATATGACCTAAGAAATGAAATAAAAGAAAGGAAAATAAACAAGTTAATATGTTTATGAAACTAGTAAAAAGAGGAATGAAGTGAAGAGTCTGATCTTATGAAATAGAATTGGTAAACATGCAGAAAAGTGAAGGTTGAGTTAGTTATGAATAAAATATATAGAGAGAAATGTATATCTTATAAATATCTGTTTATGAATGAAGATATATATTTATATAAATAGATATATATCTTCCTCCCACCCAAAAGAAAATAAATCTATAAATATAATTACTGAGAGTCAAAGTTAACAACCATTAATTATATGGACATATCCATGCAGTTTTCTTGGGGAAATTGAAGTGGTTTGTCATTGCTTTCTTCCAGGATGTATTTCCTTTCCCTTTTCCCTTCCCTTCCTGTTTAGTTTATAGATCTGGAATTATATGACCTCTTGCATTCAGTTATTAACTAGGTTGTATCTTGAAACTCAGAGATGGTAATTCTGGTACTGCTACCAATTTTTTTTATGAAAGGAAGTTGATATGCATTGATGTGACATAACTGACATAATACAATAAGAATACTTATTAAAAATGTAATGCTATGGCCAAAAATTAAAACTAATTCAAATCATCAGCTCTTTATGTGATTAAAAATAACAGTAAGGGATATTTATAGAGAATTTATGATATTAGATAAATTATTAGTGGGGACCGATGATAAATTGATAAAGACAACATATAAATGCTTACTAGACTATGAAATGGAGGAAGAACAAGTTAAGGAGACAGTGGTTGTATGGGCTAAAAACTTGGGATACAACATTGAGGTGGATAGTTGGCAAAAACTTTGGGAGAGAAACAGGACAGTGACATTTGCCACATCATACAAAGAGAATCTTTATAAAATATTTTACAGGTGGTATCTTCCTCCAGCAAGATTGACCAAAATGTTTATTAACATATCCCCGAAATGTTGGAACTGTAAGCAAGTACCAGGCACATACTACCACATGTAGTATGTGTAAATGCTACACTTGTAAAGAAGCAAGGAAATTTTAGTGACAAATTCAGATGGGGCTAGAAAAAATGGTTGGACAACATATAGAATTTAAACCAGAACTATTTCTGTTAGGAATTATAACAGAAGGTTATAGTAAAGGGTCAATATACTTAAGCCTGACAGCAGTGAGAATAGTATACATATCCTGACAGCATATACTATATACACATCCTGACAGCAGTGAGAATAGTATACACCTAGCAGTGGAAAAGTAAAAACGCCCCTTCAGAAAAGGAGATAATAAAGAAGATAATTAGTTTGTGCAGAATTGGACAGACTAACATTAGAACTAAAAAAAAAACAAAAGGGAAACAGAATATTATGACACATGGACCAGATTTTACCAATGGCTGGAACTAAAAGGTAGGAGTTGGAACACAAAATAATTCGGTCAAGTAGATCCGGAATGAGACATTATATATGTATTAAAAAGATTATGTTGGTCAAAAACAATTGTACAAGAATAGCACTGTGTAAGTAATATTTATTTTATTTTATTTTGTCAAGCAATTATAAGATATCAGGTATAAGTAAAAACATAGTTATAAATACATGAAATGGATGCATATAAGAAAAAAAACCAATAGGACAGGGACGGTAGGCACATTGGTGCACTTATGTTATTTGTCTTCTACTTAGGTGTGTATGGTGGAGAAAATGCCAGGATGGTCATACTGTGTTCGATATACTTTTTGTAAATAATAAAAGTATATTTTTAAGAAAATATCAATAAGGGAAAACATATATGCTGCCTAAAAGTGTGCATTTTTTGAAACTATCATACAAACATTTTGCATCTTTATTACTTTAGAGGATGAATGTCATGAAATAATGTTTACCACTAAAAATAATATCAGCTCAAAGTAAGTGGGCTTCTCAGTTGCAACAATCTGGATTAATCCTGGATTTTAATCAGAGGATGCTGAAGAAAAAAATGGAAAAGAATATAATGTGTTCTGGATGTCTGGTCCTATTTAATCCTTCTGCTACTACATGCTGAGCCAACTGAAGTTTTGGATTATCTTCAAAGGGAGTTGAAAAGGAACATTGAAGCTGAGCCTCAGAACAAGCTACATATATTCAGAAGTAAGAACATATGTCCACAATACTATAAAAGAGGCTTGCAGGAAGTGAAAAGTGAGCTGGATAAACTGTATGCTCTGTGGTTCAAATAAATGCAGAGGCTATATATTATGTGTTTCTAAAACCAGGTCTCCATTTTTTAAATAAAATAGAGTATCACTATATGATCCTTTGAAGCATTGCACATCAATGCAGACAGGAAAAATATCTCTAGAAGCATACCCCTGTTAATGAGCTTCATTAATATACCACACCTCTGATGCAAGGATTATAGAGTTCTGGTGTTAAATAGATGAGTTAAAAGCAATTTATTCCATGGTATATTCTTATATTTTAAGCCCATGTCACACTGCACCAACGGATGGAAAGAGGATGTAAAACGGACAAAAAAGCTTGCCATCCGTTGAAAACGCGATGCATCCTTGTGTACTCACTGCATACGTTTTTCATACTCTCTATCCGTCAGCATCGCTCTACACTACTACTGTGATTTCATTCGAGCTCAAAAGTGTTTTTGGACTGCACAAAACTTTTTGAGGGATGAAGTATTCCAAGGCTCCATTCTACAATGCGTACGCATACGGGGAACATCCGTTATACGTCTTGTACACCGTTACCATCGCTATATCCGCTAGGCATCGCTGTCTGCATCGCGAACTCAAATCATCGCTCCCAGGGAAAAACGGACAAGGGAGGAAGGAAACGATGGGAACGGACACACAGCGTTAATAGCAGGCGTAGAAAGGATGAAGGGATTGCACTCGATATAAAGCATTAGGAAAAATTGTATATGGGACGTATCTAATATTTAGGATGTCTAGAGATGGTACGGAGTATGTGGAAGGACACCTAGCAGAAACCAAATTTTCCTATAAAAGGGGGAGGAAATCACCTGGTCTCACTTTCATCCAGCAGCTGTGGGGTCACACCTCTTCACCTTGCTTCTTGCTCTTCACAGCATCCATTCTCATTGATCTCCACCATGGATCATCGCACACTCCTTTTGGTAGCCGCCATCATTCAACACCAGAACCAAGCCCTCTTTGGGCTCTTTAACCTTTTCTACGGGAAGAAAAGGAGGCAGCCAAGAAGTGTCTGGGTCCGACGATGGATCGGGAGAAGAGCGTAGTTTGGACTGTATGACAAGCTGATGGTGGAGCTGAGGAATGAAGACACTCGTGCATTCCAGAACTTTCTATAAAAAAAAGATATAGGATATTCAATAATTTATGTCTACATGTGATGAAATGCATGGGAAATTACTCAAGCTACAGCTTGGGGAGGACTGCCAGGCAAGACACTCCAGTTGATGTCAAAATAAAGACATGTGCAAACTGTATGTGTATACATGTGTTTTGAAAGGAGATCAAACTGATTGAAAGTGGGGAATTGGCAACAACAGAGTCATCATGAATCAGTATGGATAGAATTGTCAATCAACTATATTAGCATAAATCTTTTTAGTCATCCACAGTTCCAAACTCATTGTTGGCTACAGATGTAATAGGATATTGTTCCAACTCAGAATAATGTCTACAGAAAAGATTTGAAATGTATTCTGTCTCTTTTTTTGAAAAATTGTCTCTGATTAAAGCTTATTTTTTCCTTGCTTAAAATTCAGGATAGACCAGGATAGACTTGGGAGTAGAAACTTAATCCTCCTCAGTGTATTGTCAACTGCTAAAAACTTTATGATATGTGTTGTGTGTATCTTCTGTGGAAAGGTAGCTCTCCAAAAATATGTTAAGAGTTCAGGACATAACTCAGCAACTGCAGAAAGTGAAAAAAGGTATTATGTATTGCAATGCAGACTTAGTATTCAGGATGCATTGCAGGTAGTCCTCCACTTATTACACAATTTGTAATTTCTTCAAGATTTTCTTCCTTGCTTTGCATCTTTCAGCTGTCATAAGTAACGGGAGGAGGAGGGGGGACATGGTTATGGGAAGCGAGCTGGAGGTTTTGCAAAACAGAACTGTATAAGTTGGGGGGGGGAGATTCTTGCTTAAGTTTCTATCCTATGCTGTGTGCAGCCACAGGTCTTTATCAAAATATATCAGGGACAGAGGCCTTATCACCACCTGGAGATGCCCATATGTTGATATACACAACATTTAATTGGATGAGCCCATTGAACTATTGGGGGTAGGAATGTTGCCATCACTTTGTATATGTGATTCACATGCACATTTTCTCAGATTCAGAATTCTTTTGATGCTACCACTTGATTTCCAGTAAAATATATATTTTCTCTAATTAATGGAGTCTTAAGTATTTCTTTCTTGGATTTTGAATGGAGCACCAGCTGACATTATTCTGAATCTGACTTTGTCAGCTCACCCAGAGAATTAATAATTTTTTTTCCTAAGGTGTCTGAACACAATGTCAAATCCAGCCAGCAACCAAGAAGACCTGGGAGCGACTGAAGGACCAGATTCCCTGCTGTTCGAGGTGGCAGGGGAAGCTGACTTATTAGCAGAATTAAGTCTTGGCGAAAAACCAGCTCTAAAGCCCAAATGGTCCCTGGGAGTTGGCTGGAAAGATCCAGAGGAAAAGCCCTCTCCAGGAGTGACCACTACCTGTTGGCGTGGAAAAAAAGAGCTATGGCAAGAGAAGGAAAGAAAGATTTTTTTACTAATTCAAGCCCTGCATCTTCTAAATGAAGCTGTCAGAGAAACTCAGACTGATCAAAGGTATGAGGGGGAAGAGGGTGAGGCAGCCCCAGTCAGGAGAACCAGAGCAGCTACCCCCATAAATGAACCTGGGCTGGCACAACAGGCAGCAGCAGTCCAGGGCCTCCTGTGGTGGTAGGGGGACTGCCAGAACGTGTAGAACTCCAAAAGTGCCTCCATTGGAAGTAAAATATGGAGGACATGCCAAGGAGTTAGCACGGACATAGAAAGAATGTAAAGCCCATGTCACACTGTCCAACGGATGCAAAAAGGACACAGCAGACGAGCAAAATGTTCCATCCGTTGTTATCCGCTCTCAAAAGGTGCAAAAATTTGCATAACCGGAGCGGAT
>BHFT01070702.1:0-25280 GCA_004320025.1 Laticauda laticaudata | reverse complement strand
TTCCAGTAAAAGATATCTTTTCTCTAATTAAAAGAGTCTTAAGTATTTCTTTCTTGGATTTTGAATGGAGCAGCAGCTGACACCATTCTGGAACCTCTCTGATTGAAGATAACATTATAATTATTGCAATAAATACAAACACAAAGATACAATTGGAGTGTGTCTATTAGAAGAGGAAACTGATCCCAATTTGCCTATGCTTTAAAAACTGAGTTTTTCCTCTCTCCCCACTTTGTAAGTTTCACAAAAATTCCCGTCTTCACCCCTGTATAGTATGATTCATGCAAAATCCTGATGTTCAAGTATTAACTGTGGTTCAAACAGTCCCTGCAACAGAATTGTTATAAAACACTCTCCTTTAGCTTCAGGAATGAGCTACTTTTTTAGGAGCCAATAAATACAGGTCTACAAAAACAATTATTGATGGATTTAAATATGGCAAAAGAACATATGTTGTAACCTTCAGAGCAGACAGGTGCATCCTGATTATAGTCACCAATATATCTACACAAATTGTCTCCAATAATCTACAGAAATAGAAAGAGAAAATAGGCCTTTTTGCTTTTCCTTAGCTTTTACTACCAAATCCATTTTAAATCTTCACCATCATACAGTAAGTGAATTGCAGAGGAACCAAGGCAAACTTTTAAAATAATAAATAGTTCTGAATTCAGCTCCCAGAAAAATGAAAAGAGACATATTTTGTGGCAATATGTTTAGAATGCACATTGTTGTAGATTTCTGAACACTTTACATCCTTTTAAAGTACAGAAATGGAATCTAGTCCATTCTTTTGGAATGTTTTAAAAATTGCTGCCAAACAACAAAAATAAAATCTCTCTGTAATACTGTACATTGCCGTAGAAAAATACAGCAATAGTTACACTCAATAAAACTCAAAGGCTGAATATAAATTATTAATATAAACATGTATCTGGTAATCATTGTCAATAGTTTTGTGCTCCCATCTTTAGCCTCAAGTTTTGCATTCTATTGTAAAAACTTAAGAATCAAATACCCCTAAGATACAAAATGCACGTGTGTTGGGGGGGGAGGGCAAATATAATCAAAACAGAGGTTTTCAGATCTTCAACAACTTCAATGAATAAATTGTGAAGTTATATATCTGTTTCTGCTACGTAAGTTGCTCTATCAGTATACTATATACATAACAATTCTTGCTTTCATTTTCTGCCTCAGTTTTACAGGCCCCAACTGTGTCTAGTGTTGGACAAGTTGAAGGAACCAGACAGAGACTTCTGAATGATCTGTAACCATTATGTTTCTGTAGCTTACCTCTTAATTAGCCTTTTCTTTTGAAATTTCATACAGAATGTTTGTTATTCTACTTTCCTTTGAAAGTAAAGATGTAAGAGCCAAAAAAGAATTAGAGATTTAATTTAGGAAGCTGTGAATCTCTTATTCTTTGTAAACTCTTAATTACACAAATGCAGATGTTGTTGATTTTATTTTATCTATAATTGGGTTTTACTCTATAGCCCCCATGCTTTATTTATGCCATTAGGATGAACAATGATCAGACTTCTGTGAAAGCAACACCACATCAGATGGAATTATAATTTTCCATGTTACCATTGCTAGTGAAATCATGTGAGTTGTTTCCAGCAAGGTGATTTTTGTGCTGCAATCGTGTTCCACCTCAATTGTTTGTCTTCATTTGAAATCCTATAGAATTGATTGGGGGGAGATTCATAAAAAGAAAGCAAAGAAGAATCTTGGAGTTAAAGGAATGAATTATTTTAATTCCATAATTATAATTTGACAACTTAACATTTGAAGCTTGCCTATAGAATGACATATCCAATAGCCTTCCAACTATGTTTGAAACTTTTCTTGCAGTTTTTTAAAACTTTATTTATTATTAAATTTGTTTGTCACCCATCTTACAGTTCAAGGTGACTCTGAGCAGCCTACCATTTGCATGGGCAGTGATGGGCATGCAGCGGTGCAATTCAACAGGTGTTACAACCGGTTCGGTGATTGCGCGCACGCACCAAACACGCATGTGCACACCATTTCAAAAAACCCATTTTCAGCTATAATATTTACCTTCTACTGCAGCCCCAATTGAGTAAAACAGCTGAAGCATGGCAAAACCGCTCTGCCGTATGAATCAGCTATGCTCTAAAACAAGGAAATAAAGCACAGGAAAAGAGCAAGTGCGGGCGGGCAGGGCCAAATAATCACCAAATGAACTACTGGTTCTCCCAAACCGGTCCAAACTGGTAGAATCCCACCCCTGTGGGCATGCCTCAATATGGCCATGTAAAATCTCTGCTTCACAAGCTATATTGGTTGCCACTTTGCTTCTGGATGTGATTCAAGGTGCCAGTAGGCACAGGGCCTGTTTACTTGAGGGGCCGCTTATCTCCCATAGTATCTGCTTGATAGTTTGATTTGGCAGGGTTAACATACTCTGGGATCCAACCAGGGGTAGGATACGACAGGGTTAACTATTGGTTCGGTGATTTACGAGGTTCAGTGATTTATGATGTGCTTCCCTGCACGCTGCGAGCTGGCGCCTGTAAATCATCATCAGCACACTGAGTGCAGAGAAGCAGCCTTTGAAACAGCCCTCTTTTCCTGCTTTTTTAACTGCAGCTGTGCCTCGTTCGGCAGCTGAAGTTGAAAAATCAGGAAATAAAGATCAGGTAAGAACCTGGGTGGGCGGGTAGGAAAAAACATCAGCAGACATAGAACCGGTTCAATGTCTGCAGTTCTTCAGAGCTACCGGTTCTACAGAGGTGGACAAAACCGGTAGAAACCCACCCCTGGCTCCAACAGTTAAACACTGTACCACCCTATACCACTGTTTGTCCTCTGGAATGAGATTTCCCCTTCCTAGAATTTCGAAGGGCCTAAATGACTCCTTGCTCAGGAAACTAGACTTCAGAGAGAATGACCCTTGTCCCTTTCTTCCTTTCTGTTCCCTTCTGGGTTTTCACTTATTTATTTTGCCATTGTTGTTCCATTGTCTTCTGCTCTTTCTATGTTTCTGTATTGTTCTATTTTTAAAATGTTTTAACAACTGTTAACCTCCCAGAGTCCCGGGAGTTGGGCATTATATAAATTTAATGAATTATCATTTGTCATATTCAGGGCAAATTCTACTCATAATTTTAATATAAATTACATTCTGTCAGCAGTATCTTCATAGAGAATATATATTTTTTGCTAAGATTTTACTATTATTTTTGTTGACTCCTGATGTATGTAATATTGCAGATATGTTTCATTCACCATGGTAATAATTATTCTGTCTTGGCCTTGTCTAGCTAAATCTTTTCCTGGAAGAAGCAGAAATAATCTAGTCTTACACCAAATTATAATACTGCATTGCCAGGAACTACATGGAACTAAAATAATCCTCTAGTAATGTTCAAATAGAAATTATATATTATCTCCAAGTGCACTGAATTGTTATTTGAATCCACAGGAATAACCAGCACAATTCCCTTTATGTGCTGTGTGAACCACTCTTAATGACTTCCTCTTAAGGCAATGCTACATG
The DNA here is from genome assembly GCA_004320025.1 of Laticauda laticaudata. Classification (NCBI taxonomy): domain Eukaryota; kingdom Metazoa; phylum Chordata; class Lepidosauria; order Squamata; family Elapidae; genus Laticauda; species Laticauda laticaudata. The sequence continues at coordinate 21,748 of BHFT01070702.1, read as the reverse complement.
AGACTAAAGAAGGATTTCCAAGACACTTTGTTCCATATTCCTCTTTGCACAATAGCAAAAACTTGAACACAAAACTGAAAAGAATATACACCACCGCAAAAATAGTAGGAAAGATGACAAACATGTGGAATTGCTATTGCCAACCTACAAACATACCAGTTACTTTTGGATGCAAATGAAGTGATGCCTATTCTGAATGTCTTAGGACTAAAATAAAAATTTAAAAAATGACTGTGTCTTTTCCTCTTGCTAAAAGGTATGAGACAACCATGACTGTGTTTTAGGAGACAGCTGGACCAGAAGAAGTTTCATCACTTTAAAGCCTTCTACGGTATAGTATAAATTGATCAATGGAATTAAAAGTTTTGGGGCGGGGTATGGGGAAGTAAACTGAACAAAAAAGAACTACTGAGAACAATTAAAAAAACTAGAGGTGTCAAGAGGCACCATATAACATCTATCTAAAATGAAATTCATCTTCAATTTCTAATACTCATCACGTAAAAGAGCCTCTTATTTTTTTAAGAAGTCTCATGTGCATATGCCCAGATAAGCTATTTATGTAATTATCTGTATTTTGGATAAAGATGGTAAAAATAACCACACACTTGAGAACGGCAAAACCATTTTGGATTGAAAACAAAATGATACACAGCCTTTGTGCTCCTTCTGAGTTGTTTGCTTACAAGAGAAAACGCTGCTTGGGAAAATGCAGTTCCACGGCACTTTCTCTGAAATGCTTGCACCATCAAAGGTTTCCTTGGCAATAGCTTTGATAAACTTGAAATGTTTTCCTTCCATGGAATAATCAATGTCCAATTATACTTGGAAGCATTATTTTATTGTTAATGAGTTCACCAGTCAAAATCCCACTGGGAGAGACAAAAACCTGCTGCTTTTCCTGAATCACTTACTGAACCTTTGTGAATAAATAAAGAACTCACCCCCCCTATATTCTATGCACTTCTATCATTCCATGTCTAGCTCCAAAATTATATAGAGGTACAGAACAGTTCTTTATCTAGTCCTGTTCTTCTCTTCGCTCTACAGATTTTATGTCTGCTGGAGATCTTAGAGAAAAAAATGTAGTTTAAAGTGGTCTGGGAATTAACATTGGAAACAGCCTTAAGGTGGCTTCACATTTAAAATTTGTTTATAGAAAGGCACTATAATAATAATTTAAGGGGAAAAAAAGAAAATATGTAGATTCAAGAGGACTGCACTGGTACACATATTTCAGAGGACATATGAAGTAGAAACCTGACACTATAATTGGCTGTTCATCAGTGGTGGGATTCAATTTTTTTTTCTACTGGTTCTGTGGGCGTGGCTTGGTGGGCATGGCAGGGGAAGGTTACTCCAAAATCCCATTCCCTCCCCACCCCGCTAATCTGCTTTCCAGCTCTGTTCTCCCTGTGCAGGGCAACAAAAGAAGACCCAGCCAATCAGCTGGCAGGCAGAGAACAGATGAGGTGGGGCCAGTCAGAGGGAGTATTTGCTGGTTCTCCAAATTACTCAAAATTTCCGCTACCGGTTCTCCAGAACTGTTCAGAACCTGCTGAATGCCACCTCTGCTATTCATGCAATCCTGACATGTAAAGCATTAGATGGGAACTGTATTGTCTATGTCCTCTATTCCTCTTGCCTATAATTTAATAAAAAGAAACAGGCTGCCTTTTAAAAATCAGCCAATATATTGGGGATTTTGACAACTAAAGTAAGATAGATCCCACACCTCCTCCATATTTGCATTTTCCTTACTTTTTTCCAGCTATGTCAATTTTAAACCAATTTTAATGTTACAATTTATTGTTTTAATGTTTTAGATGGGTGTTTTACTGATTGTAAGCTGCCTAAAATAACCTCTAGATGAGGTGGGTATCCTATAAGTTTGATAAATAAATAAATATAAACTATATTAAGGCTTTTTAATTAAAAACTTACAAGCTTTTATAGTTTGCTGTAAAAAATCAAATTCTCTGATGGGATTTGCTGCATTATTTATGGACTTAAAGGTGATCATCACACCTACAGGAGAATCACTGCTGTGTATGATATAAATAGAATTCCTAATGCCTACCTGAGATTTCCCCAGGATATAATAAACAAAAATGCAGTGCATTAAAAAAACCTTAACTTAAAGTCCCAGATTTATCATTCTGAAACCCCAGAACTTTGCTCTCCAGATTCCAACATAGTGAAGACTGCTTTGGTTAACAAAACCAAACTTATCTACACTGATTATCTACACTGAAAGATTATCTACCTACCCTGAAACAGGAGCTTCAATTTGCAATCTCTCTTTCTGCAAAGCCCGGTCAACTCAGAAAAAGATTTGTCATCTGAACTTTGTACAGGGGGTAAACAGAAATACAAAGAGCTGGTACAAATAAAGGGGGAATAAATAAGGATTGTCTTCTGGAGAGACCCAGCTAGCTTGCTGTTAAGTTCCCCTTTCCAGCAAGGCCTGCTCCTGGGAAAGTATAGGCTGTTTTCCATATATATCTGCAAACTGTTCCATGTAATAAGACAACTAATTAAAGGGAGGGCAAGAGAAAAAGACATACACTGAAAACTAAAAAGCAATACTTATAAGAAGAATAATGCCTGGGATGGGAACTAAATTAGAATCCTAGAGAGCTGTGTTTATGGTAGTCCTGGAAGATCAGTCCAAATCAGGAAAAGAAAGGTAATTCTCAGCAATCATGAAAATGCACAGAGAAGCAACATTCAGGATGAATGTGTTAAAAGCCAATAATCTGAAGAAGACAATGTTAATTTAGGCAGCTCTGAGTATATGGTGTTTCCTGTTATTTACTTCGAAACAGGTATTTTACTTGGTAATTTCTAGTATTATGCTTCAGGTAGGTTTTATCTTTGATTTTTAATGAAACATTCCTCTGCTATTAATGTAGGCTACATCAGTTTGACTGAAAATGCTTTATGCTCCTGCTTTTAGTTGAAAAGCTTCAGGTATTGGTTTGAGAAGTTTTATTTTTTAAGTATAATTTAAGAAAACATTTCCTTTGAAAGAGTGAGTGATTCACCTATGAAACTATTATATAACCTTACATAGTTTGTAAGAAGAGAATTTTTGCCTGACATAAATGCAGCAATAAAGTAGATTCCTGAATGAATCTCCCTGGAATAAGTATATTGCAGCTAGGGAAATGTCCAGTTAACCATCTTTATCTCATAGCAAGGGAGAACTCCCAGTTTACGCCAATTGATGACTATTTCAAGGAGAACAAAGAATTGGTCACTCTGTATTTACTGTCCTTTTAATTTCCCAATTCGGCTTCTATGTTGTGTTTTAATAATTTTATCTCTATGGGGCAGTAAAGTTGTTAATTTATTTATTAGTTGTGGTGATTGATTTTATTCATTTTTTAATATTGAGTGTGTTTCTTTTTCTGCATGTAGCTTGTATCCTCATTGGAAGGAAGAGCAATAGTATGGTGGTCGCTAGATCCAAGTTTTCATGAAATAATGCAGGCACACTTGTGGTTAAATTGGCCTTTGCTTGCATTTCTTGGCAAATGTGCCAAGACTGATTGGTACTGCTCTTAGTATTAACATGAAATGCTGCATACCTACATATTAGGCTGATAATCTTGACAACACCTTTTTATCTTACTAAAACACATTACAAAAAGCCTTAATCAAGGAAACCCATGAAGGAGGTGGAGGTTCCATTTCTCTGGTTTATCTGGTTCAGTAGCCATTGAGATATGTATGGATGTTAAAAAATTCAGTTGATTTACAGACAGGATATGATAAACTGAACAATCTTGGATTGTGGAATGTTTGATGCAAATATGGAGTTGAAATTTGGTTGCTGAATGCAGTAAAAATGATATAATGGGGGAAGTAAAGCATGTATAAAATCAAACATTTAGTGAACATTCTCAGTTTATGCATACTTGGTTATTTAATTTATTTATGGATAAATGGAGAGGAATTATTTTAGTGCCATCAGAAGTGTGTTGGTTGGAGACTTAAGTGTATATGCAGTCTTGTATGCGGACCATGTTCAGCATATTTGTTGGTTAACATATTTGTTGACTAAGAATTGAGGTGATTTCCAGTGAACATTAGATAAATGATACAATGTAATAAGTCTGACACTAAAAATTAATGCATCAAAGACTAAGATGGCTTTGTTTAAGAGGGAAAATGGAATTATAACTTTATACATAAATGATAAAAAAAAATACCTAGTAGCAAGTAAATGATTTTGTATACCTTGGCTGACTGCTTACTAAAGTCAGCAAAAGAGAAGGACAAATTTTAAGACATGCACATGTTGTTAAAAAGATAGAAAAAATTATGTGGTCTGTTGAATGAATATGAATGAAAGTGAAGTGAAATGAAAATGTTTATATAAAAGTGTGTGCTTTTGCCATTTCCTATTTGAATGTGGTAACTATCGGTAGGTATATCAAGAAAAACAGAAGTTAGTGAATTCATGGAAATAGGACCCTTAAGTGCAAATTATTAAAAAAAAGGCAAAGAATGAATGGATACTGAATTGACATGGATTGATAAAAAAAGTGAGTGATTGTATGAAAGAAATATTTTGAAGTAGCTTGGTAAGATACAAATAGTCCCTGATTTATGTCCATTCATTTAATGATAATTTAAAGTTTTGGTGGCCTTGGAAAAACTGACTTACAATCTGTATTCACCACTTTGTAGTCACATGATCACAATTTGAGCACTTGGCAACTGGCTCATATTTATGATCAGTTACAGAATCCTATGGTCATGGGAGAATGACTTACAACCCTTTTTGCTGATTTCCTATTGGATGTCTTCACGCCAGCCACTGACTCTCATCTCACAAGATAGTCAATGTGGAGAAAATAAGAGAAGGAATCATCATACATACAGTACCATTGTAAATTGCACAAAATAAAAGTGGAATATACATTAAATAAATAAATAATAATAAATAATAAATAAATACATTAAAATTTGCTGCAGGTCCATCATAAAACTTCTTGTTTAGTAGAACAGAAAGCAGAGTACCGATTTTGTAGTCAGGCACATAGGATTTGAATCTCCTCCTACCCTCCTCTTTTTACTATTTAAACAAGTAATTCTAAAACATATTGATATGGTCTTGAGACCATTTCCATACCCATAACCCAAATCTCCGAATTGTATGTTTAGGAAGAACAAAAAACTGAAGCCATTTATCATTTACCATCAAAAGACAGACAAAAGATGTGGTTCAGCTGGTCAAAGGGATGACAAGCAAACAAATGACCCAAAATAAATTAATTTTCCAAGAGAAAGCAGAAGAATAAAAATCAGACAGTGAAAAAGTGATTTTCCTGGAGCATCAATCTTAAAGAAGTGGCCATTCTAGAAGAAAAAAAGGTGTAAAACATTTAGTGTTCTACACCAATCTCCAGGAGACAGTAAGAAGAAATAAAATGCATTCTTCAGACAAGTTCACCCGTTGCTGCTGAAGGGAAGGGCAGAGAGTACAAGCACAGTCTCAAAGCACAATCAAGACACTAGAACAATTTTTGAACTACCAGAAGCACCATTGGAAAAAGAGGGTAATAGCAATCACATGCAATCTGTAGAAGTTCTGTTCTCAGATATTCCATGGGAAGGAAGAACTTGTTCTAGGCAAAACACTGCTGTCTCATTTCTTGAGAAAGAAAACAGCCATTTGGGGTTATCTAACTCAGACTACCCTTCCACAATCAACAAAATTTATCAGAGATAATTAAAAGATACATTAAAATAATATCCCTAATAGCTTCATGGTAAGAATTTACTTAAGAAGTGAATTTCCACAGGGCATATCTGATAAGTGTGTGCCATCAAAATCAAATCATGACAAGTTGGCAACTGAAAGCTAGGCTCCCCCAACTGAACCCCAATTTTTAGCAGCAAACCATGTATCTTATGAGACAGATATATCACATAATTGCACAATTAGTAATTCTTCCACACATACAGAGCCTTGAATTGCAGATAAAATATGGCTTCATTTAATTATTTTTCAGAGTTCTTACTGTAATTTAAGAGACCCATTGCTTCTTATTTGAAGGAGGTCAAGAATTTACTATACTCTAATAAAGTAATCCACATATGGTCATCCTTTACTGTTCAAATTTCACCTGTGAAAGGAATTCCCTCTCAAAAATCATTTGGGTCATATGAGGGATTGGAAATCCATTAAATTTTGCCAATGATCTACCTTTGGACATATCTCTGTGATGTCTATTTGAAAACTAGTTTGCAGTTGGCATTTTGGCTTTTACTTTTTGTTGAATTTTTAATGAGGCAAAATTGGGGCTTTAGTTTCTAAGATATAAGTACCTTTCTCATCCCTTTAAAAAAATTTCAGAACAATTCTACCTTTTGAGAGCAGGAGTCAAAGAACAAGAGCCAAAAACTTAGGGATATTGGCCACATAGTCTTTACTGTATAGATTGTCATGCTATAACAGCTGATAAGTAGCAGGAATCCAGCAATTCAAACCTCAACTGAGTTGTGCTATTATTAGTGATCTCTCGCTCTCGCTCTCTCTCTCAGGTAGAAAGAAATTTCTTCATCCTTAGCCTATAGTAAATCTCACTGAATTTCTCAGTTCTCATTCCCAAGTAACTATGTTGAGGACTTCTAGTCCCATTCAGTCAGCCTTATTACTATCTTCTCCTTCATCTGTAAAGGTCAGCTATTGTACTGGAAAGATTGTCCATTTATTTATTTTGTGTGTTGATGAATGTTATATATGCCCAAATTAGTCAACCCAATATTCTTCATAAGTCTTTGTAAGGATGAAGGATCTTGATCTTTCAGACTGAATCTTCCTTACAGTGAGGACTATGACTTTTTTCCTCACTCTGTTTCAACTATAGAATCTGCTTTCGTTATTTGAAACTTCCCACTCTCTGGGATTGTAAGATACTCTTCTTCTAGTTTCACAGAGAACTACATGGTGAGAAAAAAGGGACAATCTTTATTTCAGACAGATACAACAATGCCTTTATTTGGAAAGGATGTCAGAATCATAAAAGTGTGCTGCTAGAAGGTATCAGAATTAGTTCAATCCTGTGCAAGGTACAAGAAAACCAATTAAACCATTCTTGAAAAGCAGCTATCCAGCCTTCTTCTAAAAATGCCAAAAATAGATGATTATTTCATTATTTTACATCTCTTACCATCAGGAAGTTCTTCCTTAATATTTAAACAAAATCTAGCTAGCCATAACTTATAGACATTATTCTGGTTCTATTTTCTGCAACGATGAAATTATTTATATATTTATTTACAAGGCTCATTAGCCATTTCAAATACAACTATGAATAGCATATGATTCCAATTGTTGTAAACTTAGATGTAAAACAATCAAATCCCGCACTATCAAAAATAACCATTAAAAAAAAACAGTATGGAAAAAAGGGAATAATCACAATCAATGGGCCAAATCTTAAAGCATCACTCCTCACTAGAGGAAGCTGTCATAATATTCTAGCTCCTGAATTCTGATGGAACATCCATTTTCAAAGACTATGTTTTTGAAGACAGAAGGAACCATTGTTGTATCAGGGAAGAAGCTATTTCTGACAAATGATAGCCAAGACTGAAAAGCCACTTTTTTGAGATAAATGACTATCTTCTCTATGTATCTTTTAGGTTATGAACATTGAGATTATGTCCCCCTCTTAGTCTTATTTTCTCCAGACTAAATATCCCAAGTTCTTTCACAGGGCATGTCCTATGTTTTCACAGGATATATCCTGTGTAATCTTCAATTTATTTCTCTGTTCTTATTCATTCTCATCCCATCTCCTAGCCCAGTGGTCGCTAATCTTTTGGGCAACAGGGACTGGTTCTGTGGGAAAAGGTTTTCCATGGACCGGAGGGGCAGGGTTTAACATGCTGCCTGCATCCCGTGGATGGGGCTTTTCTTATTTAGGTGGACCAGTTTCTGGCATGCCGCAGCCCAGTACCAATCCACGGACCAGGGGTTGGTGACCTCTATCCTAGCTTATTGTGCTGGAAAGGAGATCGACATTACTGCAATCTTTATCCACTCCATATACCAACAAATTCTGGTAGTGACTATTCCTGAATTCATTGGCCAGAAAAAAACATTAAACAGGGTGCATCTTGGAAACTGATTCTAGCAAATAGTTAAGTGGATTGTTTAAAGTAATCAGTAGTTGACAGGGGAAATGCAGATAGAGGCCACCTTGGCAACAGAACATTTATTCGACATGTTTGAGTGTGCTTGTTTCCTTTGCTACAGACCCACTTGCTTGGTTTCAGTTCAAACTTTTGAAAACTGTAGGGAAGGCTAACAACAGGTACCAAAACATTACAGCTATTCTTCATTCCCATAGCAGCCACAAAGCTGAAACAAAATGAGAGATGTGAGTCACAGGATTTCCTCAAATCCAGCTGTCTTCCTCACAACCAGAACAGGAAGACAATGTCAATCATAACAGTTTGACTTCTCTGGTAAGACAAGACTACCCCTAACCAACAGCTAAATCTGAATCTTTTCTTCACTGGGTCATTACAAAGCTAGCACACACACCCTTCTTGAAATTATACTTTATTGCGGAGAGAGAATCCCTCTGGGAATCTGTGTGTGCAAAAGACCACAGCATACTGATACATACACTTTGCGCTGCAGCCAATCAGTGCATTCTGCAGAGATTTGATGCATTACACGTTCAACTGCAGCACACTGCAATGACATCAGGACTGCATAGCTGGCTGCCCGAGACAGCAGCACAGCCAAAGGAAAATAAAGGGATGGGGTGTGGGTGTTTGTGTGAACAATTTTTCTCCCATCAACTCCTCCCAACACAGAGTGGGTTCAGTTTGCTAAATGTGAGTTTTTCTGCAGCACAAAGTGGCCACACATACTACCAACATGATCCCAGATGGCAGTCAAAAGAAGCAGCCTTACATCTGGAGATGATGAGTCTGATCAACTGCAGATGGTAGGCCTAGATGAAGGAAGAAATTGTACAGCCAAAAGCTAGAGGAAAAAAAAAATGTAAATAGAAGATGCAGGCAGGAGGGGGGCTGCCCAAAAGAGATTACGTCTGCTTTACTTGATGTCTGCTTTACTTGATATCTGCTCACAAATGGTCACTGCAAGACTGGCCAATCATCCCCAGTCATCACAGGGAAGTACATCATCTATTTGTTTAGATTTACATTTGAAATTCATGATTCCAAGAATGCAGCTACAGTTGTTACAACCAATGCTATAAGGAAACCCCCACAGCCATGAATGCAATAATTACTTTTTTCCAGCACACATATGCTGTCTCTGATGGAACCTCTATGATATTTTATAAGTTTGAAAGTTAAGTATAAACCACTATTTTCCAGAATGCCAGGAAGAAGAAAAGAAAGGAAATGTAATGCAAAGAGAGAAGAACAGGTGGTACAGGAGGGATAAGAAAAGAAGGCACAAAGCCAAGAATCTTATGGTTACTTACTCAACACTAAAATACCCCTTAATTGAACTTGTATTGCATTGTGAACTCATAGCAAAACAAACCACACACACACTTTTTCAGATGCAAGGGTGTGTCTTTTTGTACAGCATCTGAAAAAACAGGCCTTGCTTGACCGTAACTAGAGGCAGAACTTTGGCAATAATGCTGTGGATGGAAGCAGAAGTTTGGGAAACAACAATATAGCAGCTGCATTATTTGCCACTTCCCATATCTGCATTTAAACTTTCATAAATACCATTGCAAAATAAACAAAGGCAAAGGAACCTAATAACCGTTTCTGAGCTCAGTAAATCTACAAAACATTTATGACAGGCCATGAAGTAATAAAAATGTCAAAATACTTTCTCTATGTGGAACTCAGATATGGAATTTATTAGACTGTTGGATTAAGATCAGATCAGATACAGTTAAGCCGAACGGAATTCAAAGAGTGATTTGGGAGACTTGGGGTAGAATGCAGTGTACACACAATGGGGAAGATCTATGTGCAAAGGGAGGGGAAAACCAGAATATGCACATACAGAATCTGTCCTATTCTACTTTTAATTAATATATAATGGGGGGAATCAATGGGATCTTGACCGGACCAAATCAAGGCATGAAAGTTCAATCAAGTCTGAGCAGGTTCGTTTTATCAGGTAGAATCCAGATGGCATAAGTGAGTCAAATCAAACCAGAAGTCATATTGTGAGAAAGATGACAGAAACTAGACCTCCATGAGTAAGTTCAGGTGAACTTATAATTCCATCTCTTTTAGAGGACCTAGCTAGAAATATAAAAGGCCTTCACTTAATTCTTAAACTGCTAGGGGTTTATCCTACAACTTTGACAATGATGTCATAGATTGTGAAGACCTTGCATATGAAGCTGATTATGAATTCCTAGGGAAGAAATCTAAGAACTACCCACGAAGTCTTTTGTTGTTTTCTGAAAGATCTACAGTATGTAGTCATTGTGGGGAGAAAGTACAAATATGAAAAAAAAACAACTAAATTATGGCTTCTGTGTTCAAAGAGAAATGCTGCAAAAGTCTTTGCAATGTAAAGATTAATTAGATGGCACAGACAAGCATATCATAAAGCTCTATTGTTAGAACACCCACAAATAATTTTTCTAACATCATTCATGCAGCAGCATATTTGAAATTTGGTTTGCTTTAAAGGTGGATTGGAATTACATCAAAAACAGCTTACTAAAGGTAGACTGTCAGGGTTTTTTTCCCCACTATCAGCTTTCTAGCACTTTCTAACTACAAAAAATAAAATATGAAAATGGATTAAAATTAGGTCCAACAAAGAACTAAAATGTGAAACTACCTTTAGATGATGGAAGACATCAGTATTCTATGGATATGCAAATTGTGTTTTATCTGCCCTAAAGGTAGGAAGGAACAAGCATGAAAAGATAAACATAGAATTACTGCTGGTAAATCAGGTGAAGGCTTGATGGTTAACCTGTGATGGCCAACTCATTGCAGTCCACTCACCATGGGACAACTCACTATGACCAATTCACCACGGGACAAGAGTTACACCAATACCAAAGAAATGGTGGAATAGAATAATTAAAGAAAAGATTCTAAAGGAGGGACAAAATGAAATGTGCATGTTGAGGTAATTCCCCATTAGGAGAATGAGCACATACAAGGAGATGTATTGAGAGAAGTGTTTGAATAATACACACACAGCACACAGATATACTGTACACTAAATATAGGTTTTTACTTCCAGAAACGTTTAAGCAGTCCAAACACAGTCCAAAGTCATTCACAGGTTAAATCAGTCAGTTTTCAGTCCAGGGATAATCTAATAACAAAGTCCAGTGTCAAANATCAGTCAATAGGAGGAACGGCAATACTCTCCAACAGAAGGAAACAGAGACTCACTCACACTCTCTTCTGAGACTAAGACTAAGACAACCCAGGTTTCTGGCTCCATCTTATGGCCGTTTGAGAAACCACACCCAATTACAGTTTTGCATTTTCTTAAAGATACAGTTTTAAAATGTTTATCCTCATTTATATATTTCCAACCCAAAATTGTTAGGTGACTTATATTCCTAACAGTGTGGTTCCTCAAATGGCCATAAGATGGAGCCAGAAACCTGGGTTGTTTGTTGTTCTTAGTTGTTCGATGTTTTTGGTTCTTGCATTTTCCCTATTGACTGTTGCCTGATCGTCGTTCTTCTTGGATTGCCATGAGTCTGTTTACGGAACTGTTTACGATACTGGACTTTGTTTTTGGATTATCCCTTGACTGAATACTGACTGCTTTAACCTGTATGACTTGGACTGTCTGTTGGACTTTGTTTACCCGTTTACTACATTTTACTATTCAGTGTATCTGTGTGCTGGTTGTGTGTTATTCAATACCACTCTCACTACATTTCCCTGAGAGCACTCATTCTCCTAACGGGGAATACCTCAACATAGAATTCCCCCCAAAGTCCCTTCTAAGTGTTATTCTGTTATTCTGACACCTTTCCCAGGACCTCTAGTCAGATTTTGGCATCCTCAGAGTTTTCTTGCCTGAACAGGGGGTTGGACTAGAACAGGGGTCTTCAAACTTGACAGCTTTTAGACTTGTGGACTTCAACTCCCAGAATTCCTCCTCCAGTCATATTAGCTCAGGAATTCTGGGAATTGAGGTCCACAAGTCTTAAACTTGCCAAGTTTGACTAGAAGATTACCTCCGAGATCCCTTCCAGCCCTAGTTTGCTGTGCTATTTCAAAGAGTCTTCTGAAGCAAGGGTCCCCAACCACTGGGCCCCAGACCGGTACCGGTCCGTGGATCATTTTGTACCGGGCTGCAAAGAATGAATAATCGTGATTAAAATATATATAAAAATATGTTTTTAGTAAAGAAATAGTAAAGAAGCCCTTTACTGTTGGGGAAGAATTGATTTTGCCAGTCCTTGAAAAAGTGTTTCTGCGTGAAACTGATCCCTGGTACAAAGAAGATTGGGGACCACTGTTCTGAAGCCAGGATTTGTGTCCTTCCTTCCTCTTTTTTTTCTCTCTCCCTCCCTCCCTCCCTCCTTCCATGTATCTATCCATCCACTCATCCATATATCTTTCATTTTCTCCTCCCTCCCTCTTTCTCTCTGTCTCTCTCTTTTCCTCTCTCCTTTCCCTCTAGGAAAGGAGACCCATCTGAAACACACACAGGCTTCTCTCATTATAAGGGTTCATCCCAGCCAGTCTCCTGTCCTGCATTGCCTGAAAAATTCTTCCTCCTCTCCTTTGGGGCTGGGAAATTCAAGCGAGGCATGTGCTGCAGCCTTGCCCTCCCCAGCAGCTGTGGGCTGTGCAGCTTTCTCGACTGCCTGAAACCTTCCTTCCTTCCACACTGAAAAAAACACGCAGTGGCTATAGGCTTCTTCAAGAGGCTTTGCTGCGCTTCTCCAACCCACTGTCGCTGTCGCTGCATCCTAGCCACCGGCCATGCAGGCCTACCCCATTGAGCCTGCTGGTGCAGCACTCCGAAAGAGGTGGTTGGAAACGGCTTTTTTTCGCTCCCAGACAACCCCTTTTTCAATGCAACCAGATGGACGGCTGCTCCCTTCCTTCTCTGCCTGTTTGTTTTATATGGCCGAGGAAGAGAGTAGTCAGCTGGTTGGGAGAGGCTTCTGGCGCTGCAAAAGAGGTGGTTGGAAACAGCTTTTTTTCGCTCCCAGCCACCCCTTTTTCAGCACAACAGGACGGACGGCTGCTCCCTTCCTTCTCTGCCTGTTTGTTCTATAAGGCTGAGGAGGAAGAGAGTAGTTGGCCAGTTGGGAGAGGCTTCTGGTGCTGCAAAAGGGATGGTGGCACATGCGGCCACCTACTGGCTAGCTGCGCCGGGCCAGTCCGGGCTGGTGGAGGTGCGTCCACTGGGAGAAGTGTGCTGCAAGCGAATAGGCAGGTGGGCGGATGTCCCAGGGCCGTTGCATATGCACACTGCATATGTAGTGGCTGCACTCACAGTACGCATGTGCAGCAGCTGCAAGACATCCACACGAGCTGTGCCCAGCCACCATGTGATAGGGAAAGCTAGGAGAGCAACCGGGGCTAGTGAGTGAACGGACAACTGGGTTGGGGGCATGGCCAGCCAAGGATCGCCACCAGTTTGGTGACCCACACCAAATCACCGCTACCAGTTTGCCCGAGCTGGTGTGAACTGGTTGAATATCATCTCTGGTTCCATCTCTCCCTAAGACAGATGCATTATTTTTTTTATTGATTATGCATGTTATTTTTTTTCACTCCAGACTTTTTCCATGATGATTATCCCTAACTTGTTCATTTGGGCCTCCCAAGGTTTTACTAATCACCACAGAAAAAGAGGAAGAATCTTCCCATGCAAGAAGCAAGAACTACACCAAGGGAAAGAAGTGGAGGGGAATTACTATACAACAGTCAAAGTACACTTCCTTTAAGGATCAGTCAAGACTTTTCCAGCCAGCTATTTGTTGTGGGTTGTCTGTGCACAGGACAACTCATGAACACTTAGTTTTGCAAGAGACAGAAACTTGAAGAAGCTTGACCCCATTTAGCTTTTCAAAATTAACTAGGTTCTGGGCCTTAAAAGCTCATCAAGCACTTATTTGTGTGCAGAGTTACTAAATTATTGCCAGCTTGCTCACCTGATTCCATTAATAGAATAATGGAACATACAACATGAATTCCTTATCTGTATTATTGAGGAGTAAATCTCACTAGATACTCTTTCCAATTTCCGGAGTAACAATTCAGAACTGAGTATTCTTGAGCAATAGATTCCTGCACTTTTCTGGGGTTTGGCTCTCAGTAGATTATTAGGGGGATGTGGTGGCTCAGTGGCTAAGACGCTGAGCTTGTCAATCAGAAAGGTTGACAATTTGACAGTTCAAATCCCTAGTGCTGTGTAACGAAGTGAACTCCCATTACTTGTCCTAGCTTCTGCCAACCTAGCAGTTTGAAAGCATGTAAAAAAGCAAGTAGAAAAATAGGGACCACTTTACTGGGAAGCTAAAAGCGTTGTGTGCCTTCGGCATTCAGTCATGCTGGTCACATAACCACGGAGACACCTTCAGACAGCGCTGGTTTTTCGGTTTTGTAAGAGAGATCAGCACCGCCCCCAGAGCCAAAAATGACCAGCATGNTGGTCACATAACCACGGAGACACCTTCAGACAGTGCTGGTTTTTCGGTTTTGTAAGAGAGATCAGCACCGCCCCCAGAGCCAAAAATGACCAGCATGTATGTGCAAGGGGAACCTTTATCTTTACCTAAGAGATGATTAGGTCTCTACATCCTAAACTTTTATCAGTGATTTCCTGTGGCTCCCAAGGATTTAGGATGTGGGAACACCAACAGGCCACCTTCCCCCATGCAGCACACCAGCTCTCTAATAGGAAAGCCATCCAGAGAGACTCCCTACTGCACATTGTACCGCATATTTCAAAAATCCTGGAGCATTGGGAAACTACCAGAGGCCTGGAAAAGAGTGATGTGGTTCCCATCTCCAAAAAGGGGGAAAAAACAGACCCAAGAAACTAGACCAATCAGCCTAACATCAATACTCAGGAAGATACTGGAAAAGATAATAAAAAAACAGATCTGCCAACACCTAGAAACGAGTAAAGTAATAATTAGAGATCAGTATGAGTTTGTTAAAAACAGATGCCAAACCAATCTTATTTCATTCTTCAACATAGGGACCAAATTAGTAGACAAGCGAAAATACTGTGGACATAATATACTTAAGACTTCAGCAAGGCATTTGACAAAGTAGACCGCAACCTACTTCTTGGTAAGCTGGAAAAAGTGGGATAGATAGCATCACCACCAGATGCATTCGTAACTGGCTGACAAATTGTACCCAACAAGTGGTCCTTAATGGGTCTATGTCTACATGAGAGACGTAGTAATAGGGCAGCACAAGGTTCCGTCTTATGCCCAGTACTCTTCAATAACTTCATAAATGACTTAAATAAGGTGATAGAAGTGGAACTAACCAAATTTGCAGATGATACTAAGCTGTCAGGAATAGCTAAAATAATCGAAGATTTGAACACTGGGCCCTATCTTACAAAATGAAATTCAGTGTTGAGAAAAATGAAGTCTTAGGCAAGAAACACCAAAAGTACACATTTAGACTGGGTGAAAACAGGCTTAACAGCAGTTACTGTGAAAGGGATCTTGGAGTCTTAGTGGATAACCAGAATTAAGGTTAGGCCAGACAAGGAATGTATGGAAACTGATCAAGGAGAGATTCAACCTAGATATAAGGAGAAATTTTCTGACAGTGAGAACGATCAGCCAATGGAACAGCTTGCCTTCTGAAGTTGTGGGAGTTTGTATGTGTGACATCCTCATTACTGACAAGAGTTGTGAAACAAACTTTACATAACCTTATTTTTAAATTCATTTATTATTAAACTTAATAAACTTAAAATTAACTTAAACTTATTAAAATCTCAGTTTGAGGCAACTCTGAGCGTCTTGTGACTCTTGCCTTGCCCTAACATAGCAACACTGATAATATCCATTTTTTACATGTCAAATGTATCGAACACTGGGGATTCTACCATTCGTCCTGGAACTTGACACCTCTGAGGGGGCTGACCAGGGGTCCCAGGCATGTCAGTGTACAAATCTCGGTGCAAAAGATGCCACTACACGTTTCCAGATCGAGTGGGGTGGAACCTGGATCCGGCAAGCGCATACATCATCATGCAGGAGAACATGGGAATTCAAACTAATGAACACGAACCTCAGGAGAAAGGGATGGGATGGGATGGAATGCGAGGGGGGAAGTCAGGGATATGGGAGACATATGGAAAGTAAAAACAGGGAAAGGCAGGGATAAGGCATGGGGCAGAGGCACAGGGAGATAATTAGTGGCTTTAGGTGGATGTTAGGTAACCAGGGGCGGGTAGAAGAGGCGAGGCAGCGGAGATATTTAATGCACTGAGAGGCAGCAGTTCTCAGTGCTGAATCTGGGTTACCTGTTCTTGCCGATTGGGCTGCATTGCTAATAATAAATCGAGCATGGCAACTCTGATACAGAACGACTTTTTTATTCAGCGCAACTCCTCCAGTGCCCATAGGAGGCTGAGAGAAAGGTAGTGCTCTTCAATATCTTCATAAACTACTGAGATGAGGGAACAGAAGGGGAACTTACCAAATTTGTAGATGATATTAACCCACTGTATATGTGAAGTCCTCATCACTGACAGAGTTGCGAAATGAATTTTACATTAACTTATTCTAAAATTCATTTATTATTAAACTTAATTGGTGCCCATCTCAGTTTGAGGCAACTCTGGGTGTCTTGTGACTCTTGCCTTGCCCTAACATTCATAGCAACACTGACAATACCCATTATTTACATGTCAAATGCTTCTGATAATTCTAACATAATGCATTTTGAAAAATGAGACATTTTCTATTGCACATTTTTTTCCTGATGTTAAGGTAGCAAAACAGAGAGGTTTGTCCTTCCTCTGCGTTAATAGTGTGTACAGTGTGACAAAATAGCAGCCGCTTCCACAAGAAATAATTCCACAATAATAATTATATAATTTCTTGATTAACTTTTCATCCACCACTAACAGTATTTGATCAAATATTGTTTCTCTTTATAAAAGCCACATATCTTAACATCTTTCTCATATCTTGATTGCATTTGCATATGTGGCCACCACAATAAATCAACATCCTTTTTCTGTTCTTTTTTAGTTTTTAGCTCCCCTTCCAAAAAATACCTTTATACGTTAATTTTTTTTCAAGATTTACTAGTTTTGGGTGAACAAATTGGTCATGATGTGCACTGAAGATGGTGTTTGATTTTGTTGTATGAGGTGAAATGACAATCAAGTAAACTAAACAAATGCTTCCATTTTCAAACATAATTCAAGCTATCAATCTCTCACCAACATGTTAAATGGGAGATCACAAAAGAAATTCAATCACTCTTTAAATTCAATTACATTTCCTCATATTTGTATGCAATATTTATTTGTGTGCAGTAAGGGATGATTTCTGCTGGAAATCTGGACAGTTCAAAGATTTATCCACAGTGTGAATACTCTGATGTATCACTAGATAGGAATTCTGACTGAAACTTTTCCTACAGTCAAGACATTCACAGGGGTTCTCTCCTCTGTGAGTTCTCCGGTATATCACAAGATGAGAAAGATAACCGAAAGTTTTCCCATAATGAAGACATTCGAAGGGTTTCTCTCCTGTGTGAGTCCTCTGGTGGTTCACCAAGTTGGAATTCTGACTGAAACTCTTCCCACAAATAGGACATTCAAAGGGTTTCTCTGCTGTGTGAGTCAACTAGTGTTTCACCAGGCTAGAATTATCACAAAAACTTTTCCCACAGTTAGGACATTCACAGGATTTCTCTTCTGTATGTGTCCTCTGGGGTATCACCAGGTAGGAATTTTGCCTGAAAGCTTTCCCACAATCATAACATTCAAAGGGTTTCTCTCCTGTCTGTGTCCTCCGGTGTCTCATGAGGCTGAAATTGCAACTAAAACTTTTCCCAAAGTCAGGACATTCAAATGGTTTCTCCCCTGTGTGAGTCCTCTGGCGTATTATGTTGGAATTCTGGTTGAAACATTCCCCATAGATAGGACATTCAAAGGGTTTCTCTCCTGTATGAGTCTTCTGGTGTATTACCAGGTGGGAATTGCGACTAAAACTTTTCCCACAAATAGGACATCCAAAGGGTTTCTCTCCTGTGTGAGTCCTCTGGTGTATTACCAGGTGAGAATTCTGTCTGAAACTTTTCCCACAGATAGGACATTCAAAGGGTTTCTCTCCTGTGTGAGTCCTCTGGTGTTTCACCAGGCTGGAATTATCACTAAAACTTTTNAACCTTTTCCACAGTCAGGACATTCAAAGGGTTTCTCTCCTGTGTGAGTTCTCTGATGTATTACCAGGCTGGAATTCTCACTGAAACTTTTCCCACAGTCAGGACATTCAAAGGGTTTCTCTCCTGTGTGAGTCCTCTGGTGTCTCATGAGGCTGGAATTTGTAATGAAACATTTCCCACAATCAGGACATTCAAAGGATTTCTCTCCTGTGTGAATCCTCTGGTGTTTCACCAGGCTGGAATTATCAGAAAAACTTTTCCCACAGATAGGGCATTCAAAGGGTTTCTCTCCTGTGTGAGTCCTCTGGTGTCTCATGAGGCTGGAATTTGTAATGAAACTTTTCCCACAGTCAGGACATTCAAAGGTTTTCTCTCCTGTGTGAGTCCTCTGGTGTCTCATGAGGCTGGAATTTGTAATGAAACTTTTCCCACAATCAGGACATTCAAAGGATTTCTCCCCTGTATGAATCCTCTGGTGTTTAACCAGGCTCGAATTCTCAATGAAACTTTTCCCACATATTGGACATTCAAAGGGTTTCTCTCCGGTATGAGTCCTCTGGTGTATTACCAGGTAAGAATTCTGACTGAATTTTTTTCCACAGATAGGACATTCAATGGGTTTCTCTCCAGTGTGAATTCTGTGATGTCTCATGAGGTCAGAATTCTGACTGAAGCTTTTTCTACAGTCAGGACATTCAAAGGGTTTCTCTCCTGTGTGAGTACTCTGGTGTCTCATGAGGTGGGAATTCTGACCAAAACCTTTTCCACAGAGTGGACATTCAAACATTTTGTCTCCCCTATGAGTCCTCTGGTGTATTACCAGGTACGAATTCCGACTGAAACTTTTCCCACAGATAGGACATTCAAAGTGTTTCTCTCCTGTGTGAGTTCTCTGGTGACTCACAAGATTGGCATTCTGACTGAAACTTTTCCCACAGATAGGACATTCAAAGGGTTTCTCTCCTGTGTGAGTCCTCTGGTGTATAATAAAGCGGGAATTTGTAACAAAACCTTTCCCACAATCTCGACATTTATAGGTTTTCTCCATGGCGTTAATCCTCTGATGTATTACCAGGCTGGAATTTTTACTGGAACTTCTCCCACGGTCAGGACATTGTAAGTATTTTTCTCCTTTGAGAGTCCTCTGGTATATCACTGAAATGGAATTACAACAGAAAGCTTTCCCACAATCAGGACATTCAAAAGAATTTTTCTTTTATGGGAGTCCTTCACACAATCTGCACAGTGATATGTTTTCTCCCTTCTGTGAGTCCTCTGATGGGTCACCATGTTGCCATGCTCCCTTAAGCAATTACCACATTGGGAACACATTTATGGCTTTCCTCTTGTGTGGTTGCTTCCATGAACCACAAAGGAGGTGTTTTGACCAGTTTTTGCTATATTCAGATAATTTGTATGGCTTTTCTCCTGTCCGGCTCCTCTTCTGCATAATCAGCTGTTATTTGTAATCTGCTTTTCCCACAATAGGCAAGTCTATGAAGCTTTTCCACAACTGATATTCTTGAGGTCAAAAATATGGACGATGCCTTGTTTAGTGGTGCTTTCATTCAAGGTGTTTTCTTCCTCACAGGTTGTGGTCTGCATTCCTGTCTGCTCTACGTGGCTTTACTATTGACAGTTTTCTCCCCACTGACTTCCAGATATTTCCCTCTTTTGCTGAATTTCCCTTGACTTCATGCAATGTATCCTTGAGTTCTGCATAATCTACTTTTTCCCGTTTGAAATCTTTTTTGATTTTCTCTCTTTTGTCGAACAGTTATTTGAGGAGGATGAGAATTGGTTTTTTTTTTTGAAGGAAATGGAAGATATTTTGATTTGTAGCTCGGTTTTCTTCCCTTTTCAATGTTGGTTGTTATTTAAAATAGTCCAGGTGCTCTTATTGTCATCCTCTTTATCTGTAAGATTCAAAGAAAAAAGTAACCTTAATTGTTTATACAATGGTTGTGGATTATGTTAAAAAAGAAAAATATATATATTACAATGAAAAAGCAAACATACTCCAATGCTACCATGTTTTCCTGAAAATAAGCCCTACTCCAAAAATAAGCCGGGGAGTATAGGTGTTGCCAGCATGAGAGGTAGCGAGCACATGGGGCGTGGGGAGCTGGTTTCAGCTGAAGCCTGCCAGCCCCTTGGGGCAGTGCAACAATTCTGAGCATGGAGCATGTTGTGTCTCCTTTGTAGAAAGGGGGGGGAGGCCTATACCGACCACCGTGTTGCACTATAGCATGGAGTGGTAGGAGAAGAGAAAGACTCTTGTTTCCTGTGTGCACATCTCTTCACTTTTCACTAAGTGTGAACTCTCGCTGTTTGTGTGTGTGTGTTTGTGTTGCGGAGGGTCAGGTGGGAGGGCGCCAAGGGTTCTGAGAGCGAAGGCGTGGAATTATGCATTAACCTGGCGGGCGGTGGGAAAGGTTTCTTGGGCACCACATACAGCCTTCCTCATTAGGTTCTACTGCTGAGGGACGATGGAGCAACCCGCACACAGCTGGCAGTATGACTTTTGCTCATCTCTTTCTGGATGCGGCACTTCTGCTTGTTGGGCTGCTAACCGAAGGTGGCAGCTCCTTGGCCAGCCGCTTTGCTTTTTCCCTCTTTTTCCTCATGGGACACCTCACAAGAGGCTTGCATGGTGGCACCAGCAGTAGGCAAAGGCAGAAACATGGGGGAGGCAGAGGTGATTCCAACGTGCTGCCTACTCCATCACACCATCTCTTGGCTTGACTGTGACTGTGACGAATAAGCCCCAGCATAGGGTGTTGGAATTGCCTGCCTACCTCATGCCTCTGCCGACTGCCGTTGCTGCCATGCAAACCTCCCATGAGCCAGGCAGCCGTACAGCATTTCCAGATCACCTGTTTTCCCCCCGCCAACCTCTCACACCACATTCAGAATTAAAGATATTTGTACTGTGTAAAGAAGGCCAAGAAATGCTGAGAGCTTGGTATATTGTAGCCACCGGAAAGCAGACAGTGCAATGGACAGGGCGGGGCCAGAGGTAGTTCTTAAAAAAAATAAGACCTCCCTCAAAATAAGCCCAAGTGTTTATTTTCAAGCCCAAAAGAAAATAAGACCGAGTCTTATTTTCGGGAAACATGGTAGAATAGTCTCTTACTTACCTTATTTATGATTCATTTGATACATGGAAGACTACTGAGATCCATGTTCAAATAACCATTCAATCAAATTCAGTTGATTAGTAGGGTCAATCACAACTTCTTAGCAATGCAAAGGAGTATCAACAATTATATACTGAAGCGTGGGGATAGATTGCAGATATATCCCTACAGAGAGACATACAGATATACCAAACTACATGTGTATTCATGTGAAAATCTATCTCTTTCAAAGCTGACAATATGTCCCAAAATGG
>BHFT01070701.1:0-11615 GCA_004320025.1 Laticauda laticaudata | reverse complement strand
GTAGTGGTGGTCCTTTGATTGCCCTCTGTCTTCCTTTCTTGGTGTTGGCCTGTTTCTGCCCATGTTTGCTGGGTCATCCCATTCATCTTCTGCATGGTTGCTGCTGACTTCTTCGCGGCCTCAACTGACGTGGCCTCGGTAATGGCCTCGGTGACTGTGATGTTTGGCCGGGTCAGTAATCAGCTCTGTAATGTGAGATCCCTCAGTCCCAGGACCACGTGGTCTCTCATGGCTTTGTCCATATTGAGGAAATCACATGCACCGCCAATGTTTCTCAGAGTCGCTATGAATTTCCTGACACTCTCACCTTATCTCTGGTCTCTTTTATAAAATTCGTGTCTCCTGATAAGATTGGAGACACCTGGTGCATAATGGGCTCTCAGTAATTGGTCCAACTCTGGCCATGCCATATGCGTGACGTCCTGAGGTTTGGCCAATGCTTTAGCCATTTTGAATCCCCCGCCGATCCGGTGGGCCAAGCACAGGGTGGTAATGCGAACCAATCAGGATCGCATTTCTGGACCAATCAGAAGAGGGTATTTCAAGTATGTTAATATAGAACATGTTTTTTGAGGCTGTTTGTCATACAGGTAGCCCTTGTTTAGTGACCAAATTAGGATCAGCAACTTAGTGTTAAGTGAAGCAGTGCCAAATGGAATTGCATTGGGATCTTATTTCAGTTTTACTTTGGGATGCTGTCTCCCCAGTTCCTATTCTTGCACCATAAATTATTTTCCCAGCTATTTAATAATTGGGTACCATTTTACTGCCTTCTTATTTATAAAGTTAAAAGTATAGTAACTATCAGTTTTTAAATGTGCAGAATAATTGTTATAATATTAATTTTACTAGCTGCACTGCAAAGGAAACAGGAGATTCAGGATTGTTTCAAAAGATAAAACAGAGTAGAAAATTGATAAATTAATAATGTTTCCTTTATAATGCTAATGTGAGGTTTAGAAGGAAGCATTTAGATGAGAAACATGATAAATAGAACACTGCATTAAAAAAAAAACCCTATTCATAAACAGATTCTGAAATCAGAAATGAATCTTTTTATTTTTTTAAAAAAACAAACTATTGATTATACAGCTAAAATGTCAAACACTTTTACTCTTTTTAAAAAGAGTAAAATTTCAGATGCCTGATCTCCTAATCCAACAAACATCAGCAAAACACAAAAAGCCCTTTAAAAGAAAAGTTCAGTCTCTTGTTAACGCTTCCATCAAGTGAACATCAGGATTTCTTGACTCACAACCACAACTGAGCCCAACATTTCTGTTGTTAAGCAAGACAGTTGTTAAATGAGTTGCGGCCCATTTTATGATTACATGACCCTAGGACACTGCAACCGTCATAAATATGGAACAAATTTTTGATATGTGACCATGGGGATGCTGCAACAGTCATACTTAACAAACTCGGTCATGAGTCACTTTTTTCAGTGCTTAACTTAAAATGGCCATTAAATAATGATTGTAAGTCGAGGACTTCCTGAACATTATCACATATTCTAATACACTTGGAACCCTGGAGGGAACACCTACAAGCAAATCTATTCAAATATCAAGCTATTTAGTTCGGCATGGTGAAAACGTTGGTGATTTTTATTCTGGAGAATCAGTTTTGTCAACCCTCGTGAATATATAATAATAGCCAATATGCTTTGAGGAGAGGTGTGTCATTTCAATTGAAAAAACAATGGAAAGAAAATGAATTTTATCCATTGCAAATGTATGGTAGTTGAAACAATATTCTTGATTGAAATATTGAACTCTTTGCCGGGCAGTTGGAAATCTTTTCTTTATCACAGGATTATTTCTTGAATGTGCAAACTGTCCACTGACAATATGCATCCATGTTTTATGCATATATACACTTCTAAAGAATTTTAAATGCCTCACATGGCATCTGAGTTAAAACAAATGAAGTCCAGATGGCAATTTTATTTTATTTCTAAAACTTCCTGGGCTAGAGCTGAGAAACATAGGATTTCAAGGAGACTGGCATAACATTTTGGGGATGATAAAGGCAACAGTTGGTAAGAAAATGAAGTAAAACGAAACAGCCAGGATTTGGGGAAATGGCATGGGAGTCAATCACTGTTTTTAAACTGTGTTAAGCATATTTTGTGAGTCAAACTACAGTTTTCCAGTTTCTCACACAAAACTGGGAATCTGTGCCATTATTGTTTGGCAAAGGAATTCAATAGATCCAGTTAGACTGGAGCACATCATAAATGCCTATTTCACGACTAAATGTCCAAGTTAAAATCCTTCTGAATTCCCAGGAATAGCTTTCTTTTAGATAGGTATATTTTTTAACAGGTGATTCAAACCATAATTGTGAAATCCCTTGTATTTAGTGATCTCAAACTTTGCCTTTTCTACCTAGTTTTATATTGTTATTTTAAATAACAGTACTTCATCTTCTGTCTAAATAAGCATATAGACAATTTGGAGATAGTGCGAATATGTAATGATATTTAGTAGGCTGAAGGATTTTCCTGTACTGTAGAGCATTGGATTTTGAAAGAGGATCAGAATGTGCTAATTGAGTTGGGTAGGAACAAAGAAAGTACAGAAGGAATTAAAGAGAAGTCTATCCTGGAAATGGACAAGAAATAAAAAAATAGAAATGAGAATTCTAGCTCTGAAGATTTTCACTTCTAAAAACTAGATACATTTTCACAGTAATATGTAGTTAAAGTACTTGTCAACTGAACAGAGAATGTAAGCATCTGCTTGGATCTTTTTAGTAAGAATTAAACATAGCTGATTTAAGGGGAAACTGGATAAAGACTGATCTTCTCCAACTTGATGCCCTCCCTAAAATGTGTTAGAAAAACACATGGATAAATATGGCAGCTGAAGATAAAAGGGGGCATAGTCCAACATATTTGGAATAGATGTGGTATTCAGCAGGTTCTGACCAGTTCTGGAGAACTGGTAGTGGAAATTTTGCGTAGTTCGGAGAACCAGCAAATACCACCTCTGACTGGCCCCATCTATTCTCTGCCTCCCGAGTCCCAGCTGATTGGCTGGGTCTTCTTTTGTTGCCCTGCACAGGAGAACGGAGCTGGAAACCAGGTTAGTGGGATGGAGAAGGAATGGGATTTTGCACTAATCTTCCCCTGCCGTGCCCACCAAGCCATGCCATGCCATGCCATGCCCACCAAGCCACACCCACAGAACCAGGAGTAATTTTTTTTTTAATTCCATCACTGATTTGGAAGGCAGTAGTTGCATCTTATGTAGGAATAGTTGTGTATTGCCAAATATGAAGTAATTTCTTACTACCTATAATTGTTAAAAGAATGGAAGACTCAAATATTTAATTCCTGATTCTTGCTGTTTTAGATGGGGAAGCTCCAGTTCTGCTTCAGCCAACAAATGCAACTGAGAAAACCCAGCTTATTGGTGACAGTCATCACAGCTATCGCACAGAATAATAATCAGCAGCTCTTAGAATTTGAAGGAATATAAATGTCAAGATTTGGATTGTAAAGTATCATTAGAACATGAAAGACATTAGGACACTCTGCACACCATGTACCATCAAACTGACTTGAGCCCTAATTTTGAGAAGATGCTCTACCATAATATTGTTTCCAAAACTGTGTTGTCGCATGCATGAATGCTACAAGCATAGTAGGAACAAACTATTTTTAAATTGCATGTACTTCCAATATTTCTAGAAACAGATGAGACACAACATGCTCTTCTCATAGTATATAAGAAAGTCCCTAATATTCTGGATACTTGAACGCGGTCTCCAGTGAATTTAAAATCATTAAAGTTGTTATAGTAGTGTTTCTTTGGAAGTCCTAGAAGTTATAAAATGACTGACACCCTTACTTTTCTCTTCAGTGTTACAATTATTTTGATCTTAGTGTGCTTCTTCACCTATATAATTTTTCTTAAAAGCAATACTCCTTTTACTATTCCTTTGGTAGATTGTTTTCCCCAGAGAACACATGTATATAACAACATATAATGTTAATAGGTTTGTTTTGTCCATGGAGAATTATTGCACAGTTCTGCTACTCTCTCAGGAATGCAGAAAACTCAGAGTTAGGAAATAAATCAATTTGCATTTGGATATGTTGTAGGTATAAATAATTGAAAAGTTACCTTACTCCTCTTCAGCAACTGAAAAGCCCATGACTTTATTTTTATTCAATGAATATGTGATTCATTAATATATCAGATTTCAATTTGACATTTTCAAGTTTCCTTGCAAAATACACTACAACCAGAAACCTACACTGCAATAGTTTTTAACTTATTAACTTACCAGGTATAATAACTGAAAACCAATAGAACTGTATATCATATCTGTGCTTCTGATACCAACTTGAAATCTAACTCTTAGAATTGTATTTAAAGGTTAAATTATATATATTTTCAGATAAATGTAGGTAATTTGAACTTTAAAACAATATTTTGTGCATGCATTTTGGATGTAACTTCTGCATATCAATTATTATCGTTGTACTCTTGTTTAATCAAGGAGAGATTAATAATGGCTGGAAATCTGTCCCCAGTCTTTGGAATGCTGTATCTTTTTTTTTTTTTTTTATAAGAAGGACAGTGAAGCAAACTTTTCACAATATGGATTTGTACAGAAATAGTAAGACCAACTTTAAACATCCTACTCCATGGAAAGTGAATTCAGACAACCGCATTTTATAAAACTTACGTTGTGTATACACAGAAACAGTTTTGAGAATGCTTTAGCTGAAAGATTTCAAGCAGAGCTCAGTTTTGTAGTAAAGATTATGTTGTACAGCATGAGATATGAATTGAGTTGTGCTTATGGAAAAGAACAAGTTTTCCAGTTGATGAATGCAAATCTAATCATGGCTGTTGTCCTGTGGGATGCATATTTACTGAGAAATAAAATCTTAATGCACTTCTTGGATTTTACATCCAAACAATCATGGACATAATTAAGCGAGAAAGTTAATATTTTGAAAAAAATGACAGAAAAATATAGCAGGAAAAAAGCCAGGATATCAAAGACTAGTGTAGTGATGTCTAAATTAATATATAGACCTAAAATCTCTACAAGAACAAATGTATTCCATTTTAGATAATCTAAAGTCATACAATATTCATTAGCCATTTGACAACACAGCATTTGCTTTTCATTACATGGCTAGTAGGACAAGGAATATAAAACAAATCCTGTAAAATGAAAAATGTACAGTATTATAATGTTAATTACATTTGTAGATATTGTTGGTAGTCAATTCAAAATGTACTTCGTATACTGCATTTCACTTTGTGCTGACCAATATATTACTTGAATAAAAAGTCCATATAAAAGCTAAATATCCACCTTTTTCATGAAAAAAAAAATGTTTTTCTAATTTCAGAACAGTATCATTTTCTTCTACTACTGTGTCTTTTTAAAAGGGGTTATTTGGCTTTGCAGTGGCATCTGGAAGACTATTCTCCTCAGAAGCCATATATCCAGAATAAAAACAGAAAATAATTTAATTTGAAATGATTGAAATATTTCATACAATTAACTCTACATGTATTTAATAATTTCCCATTTATCACATTAATTTCTGATTCTAAATCTTTATTTGTTCAGTCTTTTTAAAGTCTAGTCCCCATTTCAATGTTTGTGACCCTCTCCCCACCCCTCCTCTCCTTGTTGTCTTTTATGTGGTTTCTATCCTTGCATGGTGCAATTGCCCAGACTCTCCAATGCAGGTGTTAAATCAGGTTTTCTCCTTTCCTCATTTTCTCTGCCTCTTTTTCCGCTCTATCCGTTCTTCTTCCTTTCAGTATCTCCCTTTTTGTTCTTTTAAAATGAAAACACAGCTCTTTTGTCTGATATTTTGGTTTAAATGTATATTCATTACCTATTTCTCATGAATGGTTTTTTCCCTTCTCCGCATTTCTGTTCCTCTTCCTCTCCCTCAACTCTGTGGGCCTGGACATGGAGGCACACAGGTGTATCTTCCTCAGGCTTGCCTGCAGTCCGCACAACTGAGGCATGGACGTGAGCTACCAAAGCACAGGCGATCATAATATTAGTTAGACGCTTAGCAAAATGCTCCTTATCTAAACATTGCATTTTCCTTCAATTCCTAAAGTAACAAAAATGCTCCAACTTCAGCTATCTTTTCCCACCATTTTTTTTTTGGTTTGCTTTGTAGAAGAACACAGCACTTAATTGCACTGGCTCGAGAAGAGATAGGTGCCAGAGCAATGAACTCTTCTGCATGGCACGTATGTAGGAGCTGCTACAACGGATTATCAGAAATATGAAGAATCATGCAAGAACAGTAGAAAGGGGTAGAAAGAAGAAATAAATCTAAAACTACTTTATGCCAATAAGGATTCTCGGTTTGTTTATTATTTCCGCTGGGCTTTAATTCACACATATACACACACACAAGTTTATGAGTTCCGCGTAGTATCGCACTGTGCTACTACTATAAATTTAGCAATTCGCTGTTTTCCCGAGAAGCTCCTTCTCAAATGAAATCCGTTTGACAGTAAACTTAGTTTTATTGAAGTCATGGCAGCAAAAGTGACTTATTATTCCTCACGCCTTTGTGTTTTCTACCGAAATCGTCAGGAAATCCAAAATTTTTGTTTCCTCAAAGTATGAATGGCAACTTCAAGAAATAGTGACAAAGAATAAATTACAGAAGAGAATTTTTTTTTTAAAAAAAAAAGCCTCCTTCGAGCCGGAATCGAACCAGCGACCTAAGGATTTCAATATCAATAACTCTACAGTCCTCCGCTCTACCAGCTGAGCTATCGAAGGGACACGCTGAGACGTTTTTTGCTCCTGAGTGTAAAGAGTGGCGACGGCTTGTTAAATAGAAAGAACCGGTGAGATCGCAAGATGGCGCTGAAGATTGCCTGCTTCGAAAATGTATGGCTTAGCGTTTCTGCAACTCCAAAATGGGAGAGCGTGTCGGGAGACAAGCCGGGAAGCGCGGAGGGCCCCGGACTACGGGGTTCATCAGAAAAAGAGACAAAAATGCGAAGCGTATTTTTAATATCTCTTTTTAAAGGAGATAAATGCGCTAGCATCGAAGAGGTTGTTGGAGCTCAAAGCGAAATGGCTGGCTTGCACATCCTATGTTTCTTTATCTGTTTNTCTCGAAACATAAAATTATAAGTTATTTAATTTATTTTACGCGATTGCAATAGAAAACAATTTGATTTGAGATATGCCCTGTGTACATGTAAAATACTTTAAAGTAATTCAGGAGTCGACTCCTAGGAAGAGAAAAATCTAAACCCAGTGCACTGTGTTATTAATGATCTGTTACGTTTGTTCTGAACTAGATTCGAGATTTGCCTTACCAGATTTGGAAAAAAAAATATTTCATGGATATTACTTAATGTACATACATTATTAAAGGCCTTCCCGTCAAAATAAATTTTCCGAGCCAGGCAGGAGTCGAACCTACAATCTTCTGATCCGTAGTCAGACGCGTTATCCATTGCGCCACTGGCCCTTCATGAAAAGTTGCTTCTTGTAAAAATCTAAAATAATAAAAATGTATTAGCTCAGTGAGCTTTTAGATTTGATTTGAGCTTTTTACATGTATCAGATTACACAGGTTGCTGTAAAAAATGGTTCCGGAATGTTTCTGTGCTTTATTTATTTTCTGCAAATGCAGTTACAATGATGTGAAAATAGTTAACACAAAGTCCCCTCTATTTTGGCAGCTTATATATCTCTTTCGAAAGAAGCTTTTTTGTTCCTTCGATAGCTCAGCTGGTAGAGCGGAGGACTGTAGATGAATTAGAGGCGGTTATCCTTAGGTCGCTGGTTCGATTCCGGCTCGAAGGAGGCTTTTTGGGGTTTTTTTCCTATGCACAATGTTATCGGTGGCATATACCTATTGAAGAATATGTTTTCAAACCAATTTAAATTCTATGTTTTAGTAAAAAAAATAAGAAACCATTTCATGTGAAACAAACTCATATCTGCCACCCAACTGAATTAATGAAGAACCATGTCAGATACACAGAGAAACAAGGAAAATAAAAGGAGTGCCTTTTCTATACATTTAATGAGAAACTCTACAACATATTACAGTATGTTAATACTTTACCTGATTAATCAAAAATATATCGCAGCCTTCATTCCCACTGTTGCTTTAATCATAAATGTAAAAAATGTCTACAGTGTAAAAAAAAGTAATAAAAATGGGATGAAACATACAAAGGGGGGAGGAATTAGTTCCTTATTTTCCTACCTGTACAGACTCTTTAAATTGTTTTATGTTGTGGCTGGTGTTGGCTTTGATTATATCCAGCCACCTTAGTTTGTTGCTAGTTTTTTTTTTTACTATTGACCATTCCAAGCATAACTGCTTTAGCTGCCAGGCTGATGATTTAGCTTTTCTCCACTCGGTTCATGTTCATCATTGTTCTATGACCCAGTACTATTCAGTACTTTAATTCTAGATTGCATTCACTGCTTTGATCAATCCATGATCCTACAAAGGTAAATTCTTTGCATGCAGTCAGTCTCTTCACCATAAATTGTTATTTTAACATTTCCATTCTTCACAATGGTCATGAAAGCTTGGTCTTTTTGATGTTCAGTAAGAAGCCAAATTCCCACTTCCTTCTTTAATCCATTTAACCAGATGTTTCAGACCTTTTTTTGTTTCTGAAAGGAGAGTTGTGTCATCAGCAAGTCAAAGACTGTTCCTGTTTCTTCCCCCAATCTTTTCTCCAATTTTTGATGCTTTGGGTTCCAGTTTTCTCATTATTATTTCCGCATACAGGTTGAATAAGAAAAGTGAAATAATGCAACCTTGTCACACTTCTTTCTCTACCTTGAACCAATCAGTGTCTCCATATAGTGTTCTCACAGTGGCTTCCTGGTCTGTGTACAGTGACTGCATCAAATTGTCTAGATGTGCTGTCACCCCTAGGTCTTCTAGGGTTCTCCAGAGCTTGGTCATTGTCAATCAATCATGACAACCAAAGGCTTTATTTTAGTCAATACAGCAGATGTAGAAGTACTTTTGATATTCTTCAAATCTTACCATGATCCAACACACATTTGCAGTGTGATCAAAGGGTCATTACCCCATCTGCAGTCATCTTGAACATCTGCGACTTCCCAGGGGTGGAATTCAAAAATCCCAACAACTGGTTCTCTGCCCGGTTGCTGGGTGGGCATGGCCATGGTGGGCATGGCCTACTGGAACTTCTGGAAGGGCTGCTATTCACCTTCCCCAGAGTCCAGAGGCTTCCCTTGGGCCTCTGGGAGGATGAAAACAGCCTCCCCCAAGCTCAGGAGGCCCTCTGGGAGCCGGAAACAGATCCATTTCCAGACTTCTGGAACTTCCAGGAGGGCTATTTTTCACCCTCCCAGAGCCTCCGTGCAGACCCTGCACTTACCTGCATCCAAAATGGACTGTGTGGAGACACCTGGTAGGGGAGGGGAGGGGTGGGGTGGGTGGGGCCAGCCGGTCGGTTCAACAACCAGGTCTGCAAACCAGATGTAAATTTAACATCTGGTTTGGCTAAACTGGCCCGAACTGTCTGAATCCCACCCCTAGTACTTCCCTTTCAATGGACAGTGACAATTGTTGTTGTATAATATTAAGGAAAATCATGCTAACATGAGGGATGAAGGCAATTGTACAATACTTAGAGCAATCCCTGCAGTAGCCTTTTTGGCAATGGAGTGAACACTGATCATTTCCAATTCTGTGTTAGTTTCTCTTATTTTCTGTCAGAAGCCTATAATGGTTATGGGTGGCATAGGCCTCAGCAATTTTGCAGGGATAATATCAACACCTGGGGCCTTTTGGTTTGGCAGTTGGTTCACTGCCCACATGCTCTTCCTAAAGGATGGTTGCTTTGACTTCTTCTTTTCCTTCCTCATCATTCTGAGGAGACAGAACCTCTTTGCTACCATATAGCTCTGCTCTCTATTCTCACAAAAGTATGCCAGCATAAATTACTCATTCTTTATGAGCAGTCTATTGCACAGACCAGTAGCTGGTCTCTAGTTTGCCTTGTTTAAGGTGTATGGACTGGTGGATTCTGTGTTAGTAGAAAAAAAAAACATCTACCATCCACTTTCCCTAAGATGGACTGATGCTATGGTTGGGGCTAAGGCTGTGCAAAGAGGCAAGCTTTCCCAGAAGGTTAGTCTCACATCTGATGCAAATTCAGAGGTGCAGCATTTGCATGATTGTGTCATTACGCACATTTACCCTCCCTTTGTTCCCCACAGTCACCCATGTGTTCTATGACTAAATTTCTCAAAGGTTATTACAAAAATGTAATGTAATATACAGGCATGAAAAATATTTTACAACCATAAAAACAGCCTGAAGATTATGTCAGATGGTTCATCTAGTTCAACGTTATGCCTCTAGCAATGACACAACACATAAATCTAGACAACTTATCAGGAAGGTATAACAGGGCCTGCCAAATCTCCCATGCCATTCATTCTCACATCTGATCAAGTGATATTGCTTGTAGCGATGAAGGCTCAGTTATCATGGCTAATACTGCTGTGCATTTGTTCAAAGTATAATGTGCTCATAGCCTCCATTTGGTTGGCTACACTGGTTCACTGACATTCCTAGTGCTCAAAGAACAAACATAGCCAAATAGTCTCAGCCCAGCTTCCTTAACGATTCAGGAACCTGATAATTTGATTTTAATAAAACCACACAAGGTCTGAAAATGTTAAAACAGAAATGTTGAGACAGGTTAGATGCAAAAGACCACTGTGGTGGTTCTATTGTTCACTGATAATAATATTGTTTGTTGCAGAATTTGGCAAATGCATTAACTGAATGTGATTACTTTATTGTTTAAAATAGTAAAATATTTTCTGTAATCTATATTAACAAAGGCTCTGGTACTAAGTAGTCATGCAATTAAATGCAACATAGTCATAAAAAATCCCATTACTCCTAGGTCTAGGTCATGTTTCACATCCCTTCTATCTCTCAACCTGAGCAACTTCAAGATGTATGGACTTCAATTCCCAGAATTCCCAGCCAGAATTTATGGGAATTCTGGGAGTTGAGGTTCATACATTTTAAAATTGATCAGGTTTTTTTGTTTTGTTTTGTTTTTAAGAAAAATGCCACATTAAACAATGTCTTCTTGTTGGACCAAGGGTTTTCCCCTTATCTTGGCAGACACAGTCCTCTGGAATATCATCCTCCTAGGGAACTGGGTCATTTGGAACCTATTAGCTTTTTGTAAGGCTCCTAGGTTTCCTTAGAAGTCTGGACAACTCAGCTAAGAATCAGATTTTGGGATTGGAATGTATCATTTATATTGGGCATCACAGACTATAATTTTTAAATGTTTGAGTTTTTAATCCAATGCCACCCAGAGTCATTTCTGTAAGACTGGCAGCTATATACATTATATACATAAATTTATAATAAATAAGTAGACAAATAAAATTATGTTAATTTCTGAATATTAGCATTTTAATATTAGCATTTTCTTTAAATTCACCATTTTACTACTATCCTATAGCAGTAAGTCTAGAAGGGCTTGTTTTGTTCGGAAAACACACGAGGTAGACTGGGTTCCAACAACAAAAGGCTTTATTCAACAAACAGTCAGAATAGG
>BHFT01070697.1:0-13788 GCA_004320025.1 Laticauda laticaudata | reverse complement strand
AAAACAATGGAAAGGAACGGACGGGGGTTAGTACCGTTACGCGAGAATGGTAAGTGGATGTTTCTAGGAAGCCAGCGATGGAAAAGCGGATGACACATCCGAAGGGCTTCTGGGGTGGAGAATAGCGAAGTGGACGGGTAGTGGAAGGACGGATGCGTACGGATGACGCGGGGAGCATCATGGACAAGATGCATAGCAGATGCAAAGCATTCACTGCGCCATTGCGGGGAGGATGAATTGCAGTTAGCTCTGTGATATAAAAGGATGGCAGCTCGCAAGCAGTTACCATTCAGAGGAAAGACGTGCTGCCAGAGACATCTTGAACTAAGAACACCATGGTTATCAGTCAGGGAAGAAGAGGAACGCCTGTGCCTACTCCTGCCAGCCCTGGCAAGGACAGAACCACCATCCACCCCCTGGCGCTGACTCTTGGAAGTGCTGGTGTTCTGCTTGCTGCTTGCTGGTGTTGCTGCTTGGTGGTGCTTCCCCTGCTGCTGCTGCGACTGCCTGCTTGCTGGCTGTTGCTTCTCCTTGCTTGGTGTTGGCTGCTCTGGGCTTCTCTGCTGCTCCTGCTGCTGCTGCTGCTGATGGTGTTGCTGGTGTTGCTGCCTGTTGGTGCTTCTCCTGCTCTTGGTGGTGCTTACTGCTGGTGCTCTGCTTACTGCTTCTTTCTGTGGTGCGACCAGCCCCAAGGCCCTCAAAGCCCTTGACTGCTGTAAGGCCTGAAGCCCCTGCCAGAGGGAAGAAGAGGCAAGGCAAGGAGAAGGGAGAGAGGAACAGTACCTCCATTTCCGAGGATCCATGAGGGAGGAGGTGTGAATGGGGCTGAGGAGAACGAGACTTGTGGAGAAAGGGGCCAAGACTCTATCGCGGAACACCAAGAGAAAGCAGACAGCATGGGAGAGACAAGCAGAGAGCCTGGGCTAACCATTCTGTTTATGCAAATTTGGGGCACTTTTGAGAGCGGATAACAACGGATGGAGCCACCCCCGAAATTTTGCTCCTCCACTGTGTCCTTTTTGCATACGTTTTGCATCCATTGGCCAGTGTGACCTAGCCTTAAACTGTAGCCTTTAGCCTGGATTAATATCCATCATGAGCTGGAATAGCAATTCAGTGGAGGATCCTGAATACAAGCAATCCACATGCAACTTTTAGTTGCAAGTCCCACTTGTCATAACAGTAAAGATCCTTTATATTGCACTTTAGAGGATTCAGAGGACTTTACATAAATTGTTTCAGTGTTCAAAATGGAAAGATTAAGCTTCAAGTGGTCTTTGGAAATGCTCCAATCTAAACTGGTATATTTTTATTTCTGGAAACTTTTTATTTATTTATTTTATTTGTCAATCGCTTACAAGACAATAGATATCAGTATAAACATGAGTAAGAATACAGGAAATAGGTATGAATAAATGAGGACAATAGGACAGGGATGAGAGGCACAATGGTGCACTTATGCACGCCCCTTACCTCTTAGAAATGGGGTGAGGTCAATAGTGAATAGTTTGAGGGTAAAGTAGTGGGGGTTAGAGGATGTAACAATGGAGTCAGATACTGCATTCCAGGAAATGACCACTCTGTTGCTGAAGTTGTACTTCTGCAATCAAGTCTGAAATGGTTTACACTGAGTTTGTATCTGTCGTGTGCTCTTCTATTATTGCAGTTGAAGCTGAAATAGTCATTGACTGGTAGGGCATTGTAGCAGATAATTTGTGTGATACGCTTAAGTCCAACTGTAGACAGCATAATTCTACTTTGAATAAATTTAACGAATCAGTATTGCAGTTCTAAAAGAAAGACAAACTCTTCCTCTTCTCTTGCAAGCTCAATTGCTTCAAATCCAATATTTTGTAGCATCAATGCTAAATGTTAAAGAAATATTAGGTGTTAGGAGGTTTATAGAAAACTCAGTCATTTGAGTGAGAGACAAAGCCTATTTATGATTGAAACAAATCAGTACTTTTTCCCCTGAGAATACAGAATACTTCAGAAACTCTAATGTGGAGAGAATTACCTAACATGGACCATGTTATTAGAATCAGTAAGGCTAGTTTGGAGTCTAAAGTAGGGAAGAAGAGTTTGGTGTAATGATTAAGGTGCTGATCTAGAAACCAGGAAATTGTGAGTTCTAGTGTTGCCTTAGACATGGAAGCCAGCAGGATGACTTTGAGCCAGTCAGTCGCACTCATGGCAACTCTCCTCATAGGTTGTTGTTCTGGGAAAAATAGGAGGAGGAAGGAGTATTAGGTGTGTTCACCACCTTGTGTTATCTCTAAAATAATAGTTACAGGATTTTTTAAAAGTCTAGTAAATAAATAAATAAAAGATAAACCATCGCTGTGAGGGAAAACTATGAACTGAAGGCAGCTTTTGCCTTCAAGAGCCCCTCAGATCTGTTGGCATTATAACCTCCAGAACGCCAAGCAGAAGAAAACTCCATTCCTCAAATTTCCAATTTAGAAAGGATTCATTTTCTAAACAATGATATACACACACACACACACACACACATAGCAGTGGCAGTATTCTACTGGTTCGGCCCAGTTCAGCTGAACTGGTAGCTCTGAGGATCATCTGTGAGAAAACCGGTTCACTTTGACAATCAGCTTCTGGGCCCACCTGCCCACCCCAGCTCTATTCTTATCTATATTTCCTGCTTTTCAGCCTTAGCTGCTTTGCGTGGCACAGCCGATTCCACGCAACCGTTGTTTTACACACAGGGCTAGCAGCAGAAGATGAGTTGCAAATGCTGCACATGCTCAAAGCACGCACTCACACCAAACTGGTAGAAAAAATTTTTAAACCCACCACATGCACATACAAAAAGCATCAGCATCAGGAGAAAATAATATGGAAATGAATTTATTTATCAAATTGATATGGCTGCCTATCTCACAGACTGAGGCATTGAAATGATTATTTTGTATTACTCAGTTTTAAAAAGTTGTATTGAAATAGTTAGAGTGCGAGTGCATCTATTGTTCTTTTTCTCAACCATGAAATTAAGGAAATCTTCCAAAATGTGTCCATGGCAGCTGAACTGTGACAGCATTCCAGGCAATGTTTTAAATCGAACTACTCTGATTCAACTACGGGCAACTAACTAAATAAACAAATAAAGATGTGGGTCGCTAGCTGTAAAAATAATTGTATTTTAACAGTGCCAAATGGGAGAGCTGTGGCAATGCATGTTTTTTTTCTGCAACAAAAATCCAAGCAAGAATAAAAAAGAAAAGAACTTTTCGCATTTTCAACAACTCAGTGTAAAACGTGCATTCTCTTGATATCCTCCCATACCTAACATATCAAACTGCAGAATTACCCATGTTAGTGAATTGAGTGCACAGTAGCCTCAAGAACTCATCTGATATTACAGCAGTCTGAATTTCAGCCCGATTTTCCTCTCAGTCAGTTAACTTGCCAAGTCTATAGAAAACTCCCAAAGCCTTTTTTTTAATAGTCCTTCTGGTTTGGGGGAATCTCAAAGAGAGGGTGACATTTCTTTTGTATAGTAAATGCTCTGCTGAGGCATATTTCCAATATATTTGTCCTTTTAATGTATTCTGTTTGATATTAAAACCATTACCTTTATTTACAGAATTTAGAGATTGCTTTATAAAATACTGTCCATCTTAAAGTGAAACTCGTACTAATTACCAAGGACCCCCTCTTGCTAATTAGCTACATGGCACCACAAATTGTTTATACAAGTGAGCAAAAGTTCTGTGCCCCCAAATCACAGGTGTCAAACTCTCATTGCCGTTGGGTTACTTACCATGATATTTTCCCTTCATGGAACTGGGGTGGGCATGGCCTGCACATGACACGGGCCACCCCTGCACAAATAATGCTAATGCACTTTAAAGGTTTTGCTGTGTTCTCTTCCAAATGTCTTTTCCATACAGTGAACAAAGATATTCAATATATTCAAGTAATATTTAGAATATATATGCAATATATTCAAGTAGTATAACTTACTCTGCACTGATCTTTTCCTAGAGATCTGTTTCCAGGTGTTTCAGTCCTTTTCAGTTTTAGAAAAATTCTGTTTCAGGCCTGAATACAGGAGACATGTCCTTAATCTGATTATAATATTCAATAACAAGAAAAGGCAGAAGATGAATCTCGCTAAAAGTGTTGTAAGTCTATGCATTTGATTCCGATTTCTATGTTTTTTTTGTCAGTACAATCTGCAAAGATAGAATGTAGATCAGGAATGAGCAAAAAATTTAAAAATCCACTCTACTTTACTATATCTGGGTGTTTGTTTCCCAGCCTTTATTATTTTAAAAGATCCCATAGAAAATTGCATAATTGTTTAATTTGCAAGAATTGGAAGAAACAATTTTAATACAAATTATCTTGCTTTTCTTATTTGACAATACATTTCCCCAGTGCAGGCTTTTTAAATGCAAATTTTCCTGAAATAAGCTCTTTTAAAAAGATGTAATTAATGCTTTCACATGCAACTTTTAGCAGCATATTTTCTTTTTCTATGGGTTTTGTTTGTTTTGCAGTTTTTTCAGTTAGGTAAAGATGAACACTAATTGAACTTCATTTGGTATTCATCTTAAATTCACAGTAATTCTTGTTGAAGCAGGATATCCCAGGTTTGCTATCCAAAAAAATAAATCAATCTCGACACCTTGGACCTATCAAAGTAACATTCCACCATCAGATATTCATGAATGTCCTCCAATAAGAATTATTTTGCTGCCTGCCAAGGATGACCAAGGGTGGGGAGAAGGATGACAAGATGTACCTGGGGGATTGCACAAGAAGGTAGATAGCTGTTTTGCTCAGGAGCTACAAGTTCTACTAATGGGAGGCTATAAGTCAGATGCATTCAGGAGAGACTTATATAAAATAATCACAACCTTGATTGAGGAAAAATCAATACAATGTTTTCCCTACAGGAAAGAAAGCAACTAGATCTCCAGAATAAAATGGCTTACATTTTTTTGCTAGCTATAAAATAATCCTTCCCATATATATATATGTTCATGCTGTGCAACCGTTTGTTTAGTGATTATTCAAAGTTACAACAACACTGAAAAAAGTGACTTATGACAATTTTTCACACTTACAACCATTGCAGCATCTCTGACTTCAAACGATCAAAATTTGGATGCTTGGCAACTGGCTCTTATTCATGACATTTGCATGTGTTCACTTTCTGCAATCTCCTGACAAGCAAAGTTAACAGAGAAGCTAGATTCATTTAACAACTGTGTTATTAACATAACTATAGTGATTCACTTAACAATCGTGGCAAGAAAGGTTGGGGAAAACTCACTTCACAACTGTCTTACCTAGCCATGGAAATTTTGGGGTTCAGTTGTGGTTATAAATTGAGGACTATCTCTATTTACCAATTCCTTCTCACACTGGGATCCAGATACAGAGCTAACTAACAATAGAAGAAAATCAGACTATGTTTTCCAGGTAGGGGTGAATATTAATTGCATTATTACTCAGTTGTTAGCTAGTTCTATAGTCGAACCTCATTGGAGGCAGAATGGTTCCTATTCACCAAGATAAAAGCCATTTATATATGGTTCTCATTTTTTTTTCTTTGTAAGAATGAAGGCTATATTGGTTCAATGATATCTGCTATCTTTCACTAGACCTAGTGACTTTGCCCAATTGAGCATCAAACTGTGCTAAATTTTCTGTTTCAGTAAAACCTAAAACAGGTGTCAAACTCAAGGCCTGTGGGCCAGATTTGGTCCATGGGATGCTTCAATTTGGCCCACAGAGCTGGCCTGGAAATAGCAAAGGATCGCCCCATGGTACCTCTGGCAGCCAAAATGGGGCATGGGGATGCATGTACCCCCCCACATCCCATTTTCAGCCTGGATGGCCTCCTGCTACACTTTGCTGTCCAAAACAGGGTACAGGGTGAGAAGTACAATGCCTCTCCCACTGCCGGCCCACAGAGGAGTACAATGCTGATCTGGTCCTCAAAGAAATCCAGCTTGACACCCCTGACCTAAAATGTAGATCAACTTTATTTTCTTCCTTAAGCATTTCTGATGACTGTTTCATGTCCAGGAGTAGCAAGGCCAGCCTAAAGCTAGCACGAACTATTTAAACATTTCACAAAAGAAGGGATTGGACAAAAAACTATGATGCCCATGTTCTACAGTGTAAGAAATAGAACTTCAGGATAGGTGTAGGCTCTTTTCTCCATATAGAAACAAGATCAATTAATTAAAACCAAATAGATTTTTTCATTCCTCACATCGTCATCTGTTAGATTATGTGAGCAGCATCTCTTATTAGAGAAACGTAACTGTAGATATCAGGGGATAAAGATGTTGTGTAGAACCCACATGTGCCTATGTGAAGCTTGGGCACTGCCTGGGAGGCAGACTAGGCCTTGATTGGATCTTGCCTTTCCCCCATGGTTTACAGAACAACTGAGGGGGTTAGAAAGGATCAAGTGATATCTGGAGTGCTGTAGTTGGACAAAATTGGATCCTGGCTTTCCTCATAGACCCAAAGGAAGATAAATCTAAATTTAAAAATTGCTTTCTCAAAAAGTGTGTGTGTGTGTTTGTGCTTGTGTGAGATTAATTTTAAAAATCATTTCCATCATTATTTTTCCAGTGAATTTATAATGTCATTTCCTTTTTTAAAGTTTGGTTATACAGAATAATGGAGTTGGAAGGGACCTTGGAG
Organism: Laticauda laticaudata; assembly: GCA_004320025.1. NCBI lineage: Eukaryota > Metazoa > Chordata > Lepidosauria > Squamata > Elapidae > Laticauda > Laticauda laticaudata. The sequence continues at coordinate 7,101 of BHFT01070697.1, read as the reverse complement.
ATCTTCTAGTCCAACCCCCTGCTCAGGCAGGAGACCCCATACCATTCCAAATAAATGGCTGCCCAACCTCTTCTTCAAAATCTCCTGTGATGAAAATACCCAAAGGTTTTGGAGGGATTTGGGATTTGGAATTTGAGGTTTGGTTATTTGGGAATACAGTAGATTTGTCCTTTGAGGAAATACAGCAGTGGGGCCTATTCCTGCTTTTCATTGCATGTCCAATGAGAAATGAATCTGGTATCTCAAGGAACATAAAACCATAGGCTGGATAGATCCATAAGAAAGGCCATGGAGCAAGCTTAGTTTTTTCCTTTCATCTCCCTTCCTTTTGATGATCCCAAAGGAGGGAGCTATAATGCCAAGCACAGAGAAATGTCATTACACTTTTCCATAATGATATTATTTTAAGGAGATGATGGAACAAGAAGCCTATTTGTTTTAAGGCCCTGTCACACTGCCCAATGGATGCAAAACGTTTGTAAAAAGGACACAGCGGACGAGAAAAATATGTTTCCATCCATTGTTATCCACTCTCAAAGGGGCAAAAAATTGGCATAAGCAGGCGGTAACACAGAAAAGGAGAGACGCGGGGAGGACACAGGGCGGATGGAAAGCGGATGCAGAGCGGAACCTAGCGGATGGAAAAGCGATGCAGAGCGGGATGCAGAGCAGTGGAGGTGTGGATGCAGAGCGGATGCATAGGATGTGTGTAGAGGGATGCAGAGCGAGGCGTGGGAGGATGCATAGACGATGCGTAGAGGATGCGGTAGAGGATGCAGAGCGGATGCAGAGCGGATGTGTAGTGGAGATGATGCAGATGCGATTTGCATCCGCTTTCTATCCTTTCTCCGTCCGTGCTACTAACGCTGCACATCCTTCTGTTCTTTCCCTGCGTCCGTGTTTACGGCTGGAACGGATTGATTTGGCGCGATGCGCAGCAAGATGCCTAGCGGATATAGCAGATGCGTAATGATGGCAAGACGGATGTCCCCGGTATGGCTAGAGGATGCAGAACGGATGCATTGGATATTTTCCGCTCAAAGTTTTGGACAGCTCAAACGCTTGTGAGCTATAAACGTCAATAGATGGGATGGTGACGGATAGAGAGGAAGCAAAACGGAGCAGTGAGGTACAGAAGCGACGATCGCATTAACCAAGGATGGCAAGTGTTTTTCTCCGTTTTACATCCTCTTTCCATCCGTTGGTGCAGTGTGACAGGGGCTTTAATTCCTAGTAAATGTAGCAATCAGCTCAGCTTGTGGTAATAGCCCTAGAAGGCTCTTACTTCCCATATTATTTTGCATTTTATTTCTATTGCATAAGAAACAAGTTTGAGCTTGAGTTCATTTTAAAGTTAAATGAAAGTCAAGAGAGACTAGGGAGAGGGAGAGATGGCTTTTGAACTTTTTAAATGTAATGTTGAAGGATAGGGGAAAGGAAGGAGATTTCAAGAGGCTTTATCGCTTTTAGCAATAAGGCTTTCTGGGATGCTGGTCTATGGAGAGCTCAGTGGGAGAGGCAGGGAGGGTTTTGAAATGAAAGAGCAGCAGACCTTTCAGTCTGGTGAACTTTGTGTGCAAGGAAATGTCAACTGCATCATGTAATGCTGCTGGGAATTCTTCAGCCATTTGCTTCACTTATTTGTGTCAATAGGCTTTGCAGGCATCCCCTGAGAAGGAAGCAAGTGCCCTCTCAGTCAAATCCTTCAGTGTGGGGAAGAGCAGCACACATGGAAGAAAGCATAACACCATCCTGAAATATTTTATAATGGCTTATCTATTTTACCACCAGCCCGGGTTGGCTGAGATCTGCACCTGAGATTTCTTTCTAAATTCAACCTGACCTTTCTACTTTCTCAAACTGTCTATAAGTCCCAGACCCTTCTATTTTATCACACCTTTAAGAATAAGAAAATGTTCCAAACGAAAAAGGATCATATTTTTCAATATTTGTCTCTTCTTGTACTTCATTCTCACAGGCACCCTATTATAAGATTTAGTCAAGAAGGGCTGCCCCCTACAGCAGACAAAACATTAAAAAGTTTATGATATCAGGACCAATAGATTGTAAAAAAAAGAAAGGTACCAGTTGAAAGAGCAGGTGGAAATAAGAAAAGGAGAATGAGGTGATTGCCTGGGTTTTAATGACAAACCTTCAAAGTCGATCAGAACAGAAACCAGAAGTCCATATTTCAGAATTGATATTTTACAACTACAAATAATAGTTCTTCTGCCAAAAAGAAAGGGGAAAAATGCTGGATTCCCCAAAAATATCTCTCAGTCTTATTTGTCACCTAGAAAAGTTTGAGAGAAAGAGACTAAAAATATAAACTGAAAGATTGGTGCTGTAGTAATATGACCCTAAATCAAATGTGAATTCTAAATTTGTGAATCTAAGAATTACAGTTTGTAAATTGTAAGTTGAAATTCTATAGCTAGAATGATACAAAGGTGAACTTTGTTTCAATGAAGCTTCAAGCAATGCTTCATGTACTCCATAGAATGAGGCAATTTTGGGCAGGGTCTCCGGTTCTTCTAGAATCCTAGCCCATAGGGAAAAAAGTGCTTGAAGAGGTAAAAACAAGAGGAATCTTGGGAGCAAAGTCCTGCAACTGTACTAGATTTCAGAATGACAAGCAATCGTCTCATGGACAGAAATCTTCAGGTGAAAGGAATCACTGGAACTTCTCAAAAAAAAGATTCTGGTGGTAGATGACATAAACTCCAGTGAAAGGAAAAGACAGGGAGCAGCTTATGAATACTTTATGGACGCTTCTGACAGAATTAGAGATGACACATTGGAAACAGAAGATAGTTGTAATTCACAAGAGTGTACCAGGAAATAGCTAATATCCACAGAAAGAAGAAGCAGAGTAATATGAGATCGCACGTCTAACACAAGAGTAATACTGGAGAGAGCACATACAATAACATAAAATGGAGTTTTGTTTTATTTACTATACAAATTTTTTTATCTTGATTGGATATGGAATGTGTTAAGATTAATGGTTATGTTAGAATTATTATTTTGAGGTATTTTTGCAATGAATTAGTGTTAAGAACTGATTTTGGAGAACTGAGTGAGTCACAATAGGAAAAGGTGTGCAGAAAGATGACATTGCCCTGATATTTTTTTAACATTTCCACAGATTATGTTAAAGGAATGTCAGGCTTGAAAGACATGACAGCTGGAATCAACTAGGAGGCTGAGACACAAATCACTTGAGATATGCAGCTGGTATCATTTTGTTAGCTGAAAGTATGGAAAACTTTAGAAGCTCATTATGAAAGTAAAAAGGGAAAGGGAAAAATCTAGGTTAATGTTAAATAGTATGAAAAGAAAGACAATTTTAACCAGCATGCTTAGAGAATTTATTATTAATAGCCAAGAAGTAAAGATGGTGTATAGCTTTTCTCTCTTGCACTTAAAATTATATAAAGATGAACAGTATGTTGAAATAAAGTATTAATCCTCCAGAAGTGATAATTACTAATTCAGACAACTTTGTGAAGAGTACTAGTATTACTATGACAACAAAAATCAGAATAATTAAAGGACTGGTCTTTTAAGTGGTAATTAAGGGTATGAAAACTGAATATTGACAAAGAGCCAACAAAGAACAGAAGCACCTTTGAATTATGGATTTGGAAACCGTTACTAAGAATAACACAGACTGCAAAGAGAAGCAGTCAGTCAGCGTGGACCCTAAAAAGCTGACGACTCTCCTGAGAGAATGATCAGCACGCAGAAGCATGCTTTGAATGTTTTATGTAAATTGGCAATAGGCTAAAAAAACAATTACTACTCTTGGCAAGGGGGAGGGAGGGAAGCAGAAGAACAGGAAAGCCACAGATCCTGTTGATGGATAAGATCAAAGAAATGGCAGGGCTGTTCTTGGAAGAGCTACAAAATCTATTCAACTGAAAGTACAATGGGAGTTAAAGAAATCCCTCTCAGAAACTGTTGCCAAACCTTCAGCCTTCAAAACCATCTTCCTTCCTTTCCTAGATCATGTACTGCACTTTTTTAAAAAATGATAATTTGCCCTGGAAATTATGTTAACTTTGTAATCAATACCATTAAAATTGAAAACAGGTGGGTAATTATAAGTATAGCAGTTTTTTTTAACCAAAGCAATTTCCTTCATTCCTATATTCTGAAGATATAGAACAGATGTAAAGGTTCTCACCTTGATGATTACGAAGTTGATTTTATATACACTGGGTAATTACTATTCACAATAAATAAATGTTACTTATTTGTGTTTACAGTGAGCTTTCTTAAATAAAACTCTACTCATGAGTGGGTAGGTAGCTACATAAACAGGAGCCACAAATGTTGTCTATTTTCCATTTCATTTCTTTGCCCAGCTTCTCCAGTTTACTTTTTTGAGATGGCTTGAACTACAAATTCTATCATTTCCTGCCCCAATAGCTATGAATGATGGATTTTTTTTAAAAAATCCAAAGATTAGTTGAGAACAGAGGGTTGGTCTTAATCAGATGCACTCTTTAAGAATGCAGTACGGATTTTTCTTCTCTTTTCTTAAAAAAAGACCATAAGAAACCACAATTCACATAGTTGTCACAGTTATCAAATCTTTATCCATTCCATAATTAAGCCAGCCAGCCTTTCTGCATATCTCATCAGAAATGAATATTTCTTGGTTGTAACCGACACCAGGGAAAGCATCCATTGGAATGGAGTCCAGGAGCCCTTCCCAATGAGAGTTAGGTGTCTTATTTGAAAGAGAATTTAGAATGAAAGAAAATCATATTTTTCAAGATTGTCAGATGCTAATGATTTTAGAGAAGAAAGCCAAAGATAATTCTTCTCATGATGCTGGAGGTTAGGAAAATAAAGACCTATATAAAATGAAAGAATCTACATAGTAATAAATTTATTTCTAGTTCTCTGGGGAGTTTTATTCCTGGGAACTACAGAATGACCATCTTAACTTTTAGGAGTCTTCTTGCTAGGATCAACCTTATTAATCCTAAGGCTTCTACTTCTATAAAGAGAAATGTGCATGTCTAACAGCTATATTTTTAAGTATGTACCTGGCAGATACAATTAGTCTTACACATTTTCTCTCCAGTCTTGCATTGCTTGCCACAAAAAAAAAATTATAGGGCAGCCCTGGTATGCAGTAAAGAAGCAATCTGCTTCGGAAGGCACCAACTTATTCACAGCCCTACTCCCACAGGGGATCACCCATTAGACTTGGTGTTTGCCTTGAGGCACTGATGTTGTGATCTGAATTTGAGAGACATTAACATCACTCTTCTGCCATGGGTGGACCATTGCTGCTTGACCCTAAAGTTCTCCACAGCCACCCCCATCTCAGGAATGTGAAGACTATCTGATTGGCCCATTCCAGGTACCTAGTTTTGCCATTTCAGAGGGGAGGGGTTTCCCTGAAATACTGTTGCAGAGGGTCTCATTGAAGTTTGAAATGAGCAGGTAATGGGGGGCATGGAACAAATTACACCTGTACGGACTCCCTATGTCTGTATGTGCATCTCACACAGCACCATGATATACTGAGTGACTCAAAGAAATGAAGCAATATAAGAGCACTCTGCTGGAGGGAAGACAAAGAGTGAGGCTGACCAAACACAGGTAAGTGCCTTAATAGCAATAGCACTTAGACTTATATACCGCTTCACAGTGCTTTGCAGCCTTCTCTAAGAGGTTTATAGAGTCAGTATATTTGCCCCCAACAATCTGGGTCCTCATTTTATCAACTTTGGAAGAATAGAAGGCTGAGTCAACATTGAACCACTCAGAATTGAACTCCTGGAGTGAGCAGTGAGTTAGCCCTACAGTACTGCATTCTAACCACTGTGTCACCATGGCTCTTAAGCTCTAACTTGTGGCGATAAGAGTGGCAAATTGTAATAACTTCTCTGTCCTTATTGCAACTGCAGGTAGCCAGCCAGCAAACCTGGTTTGGATAATCGGGTCTCTTCCAGGCAAGGAGGAACCAGTTAAAACCTTACAGTGTTGCTAAGAGAAACATTGTTGGCATCTGTCAGATAGTCTACCAACTATGCTTGGAATTGGACTCTGGCTGGAAAAACACCTTGGAGGTGATGGAAACATGACTGAGCCTTGGACTTCTGGTTTGCTTGTCATCAGAGTCGGAGCGGAATCCATCATCTTGCATGGTTTTGCTTCGAGCTAGCTTGTTGGAAGGTCCCAATTGGGACCAGAATCACCCTGTAAGGGTGGTGAAGAAAGGAGGAATTGCCTGAAGGGTTGAAGGGAGCCGCAATTCCCCTCCCTGACAGGAAAAACCCCATCCAAAGGCAAGCAGTAGCAGCGTTCTTAAAATGGTCACCATGAAGACAAAGAACAGCCCAAGAAACTAAGTTTGTGCTTGAGAGGAGATGTAGCAAACAGAGTGCAAACCAGGTGAAATGAATGGATTTTGAGGTACCCCGGTATTAAAAACAAAGGATTATATTGGAGGAAAGTGTGTGGAAGCTGTGACCAGAGAGATACAGAAGGAAATTGGGTTTTATAAAATTGGCTTGAATTACTCTATTGGATTAATTTGGAGGAGAAAATTTAAAGGAAAATATTTGAACACAACAAAGGTTTAAAAATTAAACTGGATAACTATTGGACTAAGGGCACTCAAAGGGCATAACTAAATGCTTGAATTGAGTGTGTGGAAATGGAAAAAAAATAATAGCTAATGATTGAAATTAGTGCATTTAATAAAAATACTATATTCAATAAAGAAAGTAAAAGTAAAAGGCCCGGTCCCACTGCACTTAAGGCCTGGTCCCATTGCACTTACGGATGCAAAGAGGTTGTAAAACATTAAAAAAAAAGCTTGCCATCCATTGGAAAACACTATGCATCTGTTGTGTACTCACTGCATACATGTTTCACACGCTCTATCCATCGAACATCCGTCCACTGAGATTTCATCTGCGCAAGAAGTTTTGAGCTGCACAAAACTTTGTGAAAGGGTCAACTATCCACCACATACGATGTACATCCGTGACATATTCAGGCAACAAACGTTCTATGTCCATTATCATCCGTTAAACGTCTGCTGTATCCTCTCTGCATCCTCTGGCCATCCCC